>PISX010010176.1:0-71680 GCA_004024625.1 Mellivora capensis
GGGATCACCCACACTCTACCCTCTGCCTCTCCCACTCTCCTGCCTCACAGTCAGCCTCTGTCCCCAGACAGAACACACCAGAGGCATGTCAGTATAACCTGGTCTCCATGTAGCCCAGTCTTGGTGACTTGGTGGCCATGACAGCCAACACTGCAGTGTAAACATAACAAAACTCAAAATGTTATTGCATCTCTTATTGAACCCCAACGGGAGAGAAAGAAAGTCTTACTGCACCAGGAACCATCCTTAAAACTCCTCCCCCCTCTCTACTGCTTGCATCCCTCAGACAGATAGAAACTATTCCTTCAAGTTGACTCCTCTCCTCCTCCCCACCCTTCCCAACTCCTGGCCCGTAAACACTTCTCCCTCCCCGTCCTTTCCGTTCTCCCATTCTCCCGAATGTCTTCTTCTGTCACACAAGCACTAAGCCTTCTCATACACAAATAGAGCTCCTTCCTATACATGCGTGCACGCACGCCCCACCCCCACCCTCCCCAGCTCCTGGTCCTCCAACTCTGCTATTTGTTGCCCGGACTCTAGATGAAAACAGCCCAGGAACTGAGATGACCAAGATAAAATTCTAACAGTGTAGGGTAACTGGGTGAGCTGCTTAGCGAAGAGAAGAAAAAGCCCATGGACATTCACAGTGGCCTGCAGCAAGAAGCAGGGTGAGCTCAGCAGTGCAAATGCCCCGTGGTGCTTTGTCACTGCTGAGATCAGCCGCCCTACTTCAGAAAAGATGCTCTTGATAGGCAACTTAGACCCTGGCTGGATAGAGTGCCAGCACAGCCATTCACAAGCCAAGCCTGGCTTCCCAAAGCTTCCAGGAACACATCACTGGGCATATCTGCCATTACATGAATGGGGATAAAGCAGTATATGGAGGGGGGAATCTCCCAGATCTCTGTCGACGGCAGAAATTCATCCCAGTGCGTGGAGGAGCTACACGGATCTGAATGTGTGGAGCCTGTGGGTCTAGTGCCATAAAGGTCTCCTGAGATGGCTCTGCCTACACAGATGGTGTGGTTCCTTTGTTTACCAGGCACGGAGGCAGTGAGAAATAGGGAGAAACTATGAGGAGAATGACCCAGCTTCGGGGCACCTGGGTGGCTCCATTGGTTAAGTGTCTAACTTTGGCTCAGGTCATGGTATCAGGGTCCTGGGATCAAGCCCTACATCAGGCTCCTGCTTGGCAAGGAGTCTGCTTCTCCATCTCCCAGCTCTTGTGCTCTCACTCTTTCTCCCACCTTCCCTCTAAAATAAATTTTTTTAAAAAGATAATAATTAAAAAATAAAGAATGACCCAGCCTCTACTTTCAAGGAAGCACATAGAGCCGATAAGGGCCACACAAAGTAAAAACTAATGTAGAGTTGTGTCTGGGTGACACAGGGACAGCCATATGGCACAACTGAAAGATTGCTAACCTAAGTTCTGGCTCTGCCATGGATTGGCTGTGTGGTCTTGGGCAAGTTCCTATACCTCTCTGAGCCTATTTCCACTCCTGCAAAATGAGAAGGTTGGCTATAAGTGATCTGAGTTCCTTTCCAGCACTAACATTCCAGGTATCTAGGATTTGCGGGAAACCTGCTATGGGGGGTCATGAACAAACAGGTAGGGAACAGAAAGGCAGATGGGTAGATGAGTACGGAGTACAAACTATTCCAAAATCTCATTAGGCTCACTGACTGCCACTCCATGAAAATACTCTCTGCATCTTCTAAAGCTGCCCTCGTCAAGCATGGTCAGCAGCCACAGCTCAGTCTCCGGGTTCACTAACCTTAAAAGAACGATGTGCACACTGCTTGGCGCAGGCCATTTGCTTAAGGGCACTGCCTTCCTCCCAGAGTGGTGACACCTTCCTTATCCTAACGAAGGCCAGAGTTATCTGCTCTGGTTTGCCGATGAGCAGACAGGCTCGGAAGAGTCTCAATGACTCCCTAGGCCCTACAGCTTAGAGGGGCAAAACCAGGAGAGAAGCCCAGATTGTCTGACTCCCCACCCGGCATTAAATGCCAATTAGATAACTGTGTGGGATCCCCGCAAAGCTGGGACACTTAGAAACCCCACGCAGTTGCACCTAACTGGTCCAAAAGAATGGGGGAAGATTCTGCAAAGGGGAGCCAAGAGCAGCCTTTCCTTCCTCCAGCACCTTGACAGCAGGTTGAGCACCAGCTGTGGGGAGGCGGCACCCACTTGCTATCTTATTACACATACGCATTCCCAACTGTAAGCAATGCAGGAGGTGGTTTGTATTCTAGAACTGAGGTACTCTGGCTCGTGGGGTCCAACTGATAGCATATGCAAAGGCCCTACCACTTTCTAAATGTTTGTCCACGGGCAGGGAAAGCCATGTAACATCCCAATGCCTCAGTTTCCTTGTCTGCAGAATAGGGAAAACAAGATACCTACCTAAACCTCATTGGGTTAGGAGGAGGATTGGAAGAGGTGATACGTGCTTTTAAGTGCTTACAACATGTTAGTTATTCTTCCTCTAATTTTTCTAGGGAGGAGTCTAAACTTTTCAGATTCCCAAAGGGGTCTATAACCCAAGAAAAATTAAGAATCCCTGTTCCACAAGCCCCCTTGGAATGGAACGGAGGTCATCCTGTGAGCAGAGAAGTTACTTACCCTAGCTTCCTCACCCTTCCAGAAGGATCTGAGACTTTCTCTGTCCCTTACTCCTGGAGGGAATTAGAAAACAAGCACTCCAATGAGCGGCACTGAGGCAGGAAGTCATCATTTCTGTGGCTGGGGAATGCCTCCATGCAACCCCTAAGGCCCACTTCAAAGTGGGAAATTCGAAGGACAGACCGGGCCCCAACTCCAGTTTTACACACTCAGGGATAAGTCCCCTCTGGCCTGGCCCATCAGGGGGCAGGGCAGCAGCCACAGCTCCAAGCCTCCTCTGTTGGGGTCTAGCCACCTTCCCTGCGCCTCCTGCGGAGGACCCATGAACACAGAGCCCCCATGCTCCAGACCCACGTGCAGGTGATGTGTTAGGATGTGAGGAAGATCCGAAGCTGAGGTCCTGGTCTGCAAAGAGCCGACCAAAGATGAAAGGTATTAAAGAGAAAGGGTATGGAAGGCGTGAGAGATAAGCGATTTAAGTTCTGGCTTTGTGGCTCTTAGGCCTCATGACCTTGGACGAATTATTCAACCTCTTGGAACCTGTTTCCCCATCAATAAAACAGGGGCTAATGAGCAGTTTTTGCTTCCCAGAGGAGTGGTAAAGATCCATCGAGAACCGTGTAGACATCAAACCCCTGGGTTTGATGGCACTCAGTACGTGCTCATTCAACTGATGCCACCTATTATTACCATGACGACGATAACGACCAGGCAGAGAAAGGTTAGCGTAGTCACGAAGTCTTACTGTGTTATTGGTTTGGGGTGTTTCGATGTTGTTGCATTAGAAACAAAATCAAGGCAGGTTTATGGAAAGAGATACCAGTACTAGAGAGAATGCACATGATGGGCCCCAAACACAGAAGAGCTCTAACTGCAGAACTCCTACTTCGGGTCCTCGGCTCGGAAAATCCCAAACAGGCAGCAAGAAAGGTGGCACACACAGATGAGTGCCTAACGGGGGGCCAACATCACACCTCCCCCCGCCCCCCCAGCTGGAAGAGCGTCAACTCCACAAAGTAACCAGGCAACTCTTACAGGTACTTAGTCTATCTTTGACGGATCAGCTCTGGGGGAAATCACTGCTTAATAAACACAATGTTGGGTTAGATGAAAGCTTTCAAAGCTGGGACGTTTGGAAAACAAATAAGTATTAAAGTAAAAACAAAAGAGAGGCATCTTTGATGATAAAAAGATGGGACAACTGTTCCCACAGCAGCGCAGGTTCCCAATGTTCCCTCCTGCATTCTCCACCTTGTCACGTCATTGGCAGACTAGAAGGAGTTGGAAAGCAGCCATGCTTTCTCCCTCCCCCAGAATTTTCTCTAATATAGATTAATATATGTTCATCATAGAAATGGAAAAACAGGAAGTCTCAAAGGAACCCAATAATCCAACTACCAATGTTAACAGTTGATTTATTGCTGCCAGTCTCTCTTTATGGCAAGTCATCTTTATTTAAGGAATAATTATACCCAGTTTTCCTAAGATAACAAGCATCTCTGAAGAATCCATAAAAGCAGTAAGAATCAAGGAAAATTTAGACCTCGTTGATGAAAGGGAGATAGGTGCACATGTGCGAACGCGCATGTGCGAACACGCACACACACACGTGTGCAGGTCTCCTTCTCAGAGGCCTCTTAGAATACAGGACTGATCACTACAGCCACCCCCAAACTAAGAAGTTTAAACTCAGAGGATCAAAAAAGAACTACACCCTCTAAAACAATGTACTTTAAGTATCAAAAAGTCTAGCATTTCAAACAAGCATTTTTAAAAACACATTTTTAAAAAACCCCAAACCTATGATGTGTTCCTTGGCATGAATCTGGGTCGGTTCCTGGTGGGGTTCCAGGATAGAATTTCAAAAGATACTGTAATTATTCCTCCTGTCACTGATACCATTCTATCAGACTCAAATAAAATCATAACAAAAAAGAAAAACAAAACTGAACCTCTCTGGCAACACACTCAGTGCTTAGAAAACATCAATTTTTACCAGCATCTTTTACAGCTGCCTCTTAAAACCATTTTTAATACTGCTTGTGCAAGAGTAATGGGGGTAATAATTTGTTGACTAGTTTCAACACACTGGACTTTCAAGTTTGTCCTTACCTGTTTAGTGGAGTCCCAGACGAGGACATCAGTCCAATAGGAAAGCACTTTCCAATGAGATGGGCCACCCAACACTGAACGGGGTGGCCTCTAGAAAGAGTGGCCCCCTCACTGCTGGGAAGTAGGTAAGAAGAGCTGAACCAATCATGTGGTTTCCAAGGTCCCTTACACCTTTAAGATTCTGTCTTCATTTCTTACAATGGAAGTCCTACCCTGTTGCCTTCCCTCATTCCTCATGAGTGAGAAAGACCTGAGGATCACTGCTATGAGCCCAACGACCCAGAACTCAAAAGGGCCATAAATCAAGACAAAGGACAGGAGGTAGGAGTCACTCACAAGCCTGGAGAAAACCCAGTAAGGCCAGAGGAATGGCCTCTAGAATTGGACAAAGAATTCAGAGGAATCTGTGGGTGGCTCTGGGACCAAAGTGAAACTCTTGAGACTCAGAGTAGAGCCTGCATGCTCTACCCGGAGACTGGACTACAGCAGCTTTTCTGAAAAAGGGGGCACTTTTAGGACTTCATATAAATTCCTCAGGGTTCCCAGGACACAAGCGTCTCTACCCCCATCTCACAAACTTTGGATATCACCAGTAAATGGAGACAGAACCCGTCTCCTTGAGACTGTCCAAGACCCCAAGGCTGGCAAACAATGGCCCACCATTAATTAGGATGGTGGATTTTCTCTACCCTCTACTTTTATGGAAAAGCAAAGGATAACTAAATGAGTTGATATTTGGTCCAAAAAAACAACATCCAGGAGACGTCCTAATTCATTCCAGATTCCAACAGGCTCTTGGTTTTGGTTGGTTCATGGAGCTAGTAACAACACGTGGCTCAATTCAAACCGGGAGCTTAGAATTTTGGACAGACTTTAAAAGTCTTGTTGGCAAGATCACGAAAAGCCCAAAGACATGCATGTCACTCCACGTCAGGAACCTATGTCCCTCTGGGATAAGGCAGGATACACAGGACTTTTAGAGAGGACAGGATTTTTCTTCCTCCAGAGTCAAAAGGGGGCAGTATACGGGGAAGGGGAAGAGAGCTAAATGCTCATCTTGTGTGGTAAGGAGTCAGAAGATAATGCCCAAAAGCAGTAACACATGCAAGTTACTGAAAAATTTGGAAGTAAATGCTAGAAGAATCCATTAAGATTTTTAAATGAGTGCCGCTGGGGAATAGGGGTGGAGGTGAGGAGACAGGAAACTGTGTGGTCCTGTAGAACTATTTGATTCTTGAAACCATACGCACATGTAACTTTGGTAAAAACTACAAATTTTAAAAGGAAGAAGGGGGAAAGGGTCTAGGATACTTTGGATGCATCTATTTTCCAACTTAAGTTTTTATTAAAAAAAAAAAGCAACAAACAATACTTTAAGGTTTAAGGTTGGGGAGGGGGAAAACAATGATACTGTTCAATGAAAAAAATAATAATAATACCCCTCCAAAAAAGGAAAAATCATTATCACCAACCAGAGAGAACCACGGGATGGTTTGGAGGTAGTTTCTTCTGACATCTGCGCGTATGTATATGCGTATATCAATAAAAACAGAATTTTCATTAACTCTTTGGATTCATCCAATGATCATAAGGCTTTTATTAGGAGGGAGAAGGAATATTTTCCAAAGAATTAAATTGGGCCTTAGCTTCTTAAACCATCAATAAAAATTTCTTCCTGTAAGGACAGGCAGGTCACGTTGTCCTATTTTAGCTACCTGGTACAATGACAAAGAAAAAACAAACCCTTTTTTGATAGTGTTGGGATCTCCCCAGAATTCCTAGACATGAAATTGCAGCAATGGGGCAGAGGCGTGACTACAAATTGGTTTCACCTGATACTGTGTTGTTTTCTGACTGTATCTTGCTTCTTCCTGTGCAAGTCTCTTTGCCGCTCTCTCTCTCCCCTCCCACCTGTCACTAGCTGCCCTCCCCGCTCCCCCCCTACTTCCTGTTTTATTGCCCTCTCACTCCTGTACCTGCCACCTGCCACCCTTACTTAACCTGACACACTGTGGAACTGAACTCATACTCTAATTATTCTTTGCACTGGCAGAACAGATTTGTCTTTACGTTTAAAACAGGAACACAAAGCGTTCCATTTATCCATTTTCCACAGACCATGTTGCAGATTTTTTTTAACAGACAAAGGCAGCTGTTAGCTCCAGGGCCTAGGTAGGGCCTGATGAGGAAACCCTCAGAAATAAGAAGAGCTCAGACCCCTGCCTGGAAAAGCCAGTGCAGGCATGACAAAGGCTCTGTGTGGGCAAGGTGGTGGTTCCTCAGGGAGACCAGGGAGGAGGACTAATGTCAAAGCCAACGCCCCCTGAACCTGGGGCGCCTATAGGCAGAAGGGGCACGTACCCAGCCCAGCTTTATCTTGGGGGGTGGGAGCAGCAGCTCCAGAAGGAAACCTAAACCTGTCAGGGCCTCCAGCTAAAGAACCACCCACTCCTCTCGCCATCCTTCTAAGAGGGACCTGCCTCTTTTTCTAATCTTCCAAAATGAGTCTTTTTTTTCCCCACAAGAGCTTCTCTTAAAATCAGGTCACCCCCATCCTACACATATGAGACTTTTTTTTAATAACTCAGATGCTGGACATATCTTAAAAGAGCTTTTTTGGGGTCTGATTACTTTTTGCAGTGTAAGCTCTCTCTCCCAGCCCTAAGAGATCTGTGCATTTCATACAGCCGTCCTCCACAGTTCTGGGTGTCTTGAGAAAAAATACAGATCAGGATAGAAACCAGGCACAGTCCTAGGTCTGCAGCCAGTGGTCGCCCACATGGAGAGTGCGGGCCTGTTCAGATAACCTGGCCAGCCACGAGTCCTCCTGCAGCCTTATCACCCAGCCCTCACCTCCCACCTTAGCTACAGGCTCCTCATGGGCTTCCTCCTGGAGACCAGCACGCACAGTGCTGTGTCCTGCACATCCCAGAGCCTAAAAAGGAATAGGATCTGTTTGACAGGCTTGTAACTCCAGGAATTAATATTGGTTCTTAATGACTGCTGCATTCTTCTCCATAACAGTCCCTAAGCCATCTCTTTATGAAGATACATGAGCACTCCCAGGAAAAAAAGAAAAATGAGTGCAAAGAAAGCAATTCTGCTTTCCTTAAGAAAGTCAGGCACTACCTTCCATTGC
Organism: Mellivora capensis; assembly: GCA_004024625.1. Taxonomy (NCBI): domain Eukaryota; kingdom Metazoa; phylum Chordata; class Mammalia; order Carnivora; family Mustelidae; genus Mellivora; species Mellivora capensis. Next base: position 7,881 of record PISX010010176.1, read on the forward strand.
GAGAAAGAAACCAGTAAATTCTTATACGGCAAGTTTTCTACCTAGGATTTAGGCCACTGGGGAAAGGGGTGCAGAGGGGAGAGTAGAAGGGATGGTCCAGTTCTCATCAAAGAGCAGCAAGATGAGACACATTTTCATACAGTGGCAAGTGTTCCTTTTGGACTCGCTTCAAACCTGTGTGTGGGCTGATTCTCCGAAATAAACAAAATTCTCTGTATAACAGAGGTTAGGGGTGACTAAGAGGGTGAGGATTCTGGCAGAAAAGAAATCACCCACCGATCACCTCTGACTAATTGAGATCCATTCCTCCACCTGCACTGGGTCTTAACTCAGCAAAGCCGGGCCCAGGATGTCGAGCTGTATCCAAGCATCCGTGCAACCCCAGATGGGTGGGTACGTGCTCCCGTCTAAGTTCAACGACAAACTGAACGGGTACAGCTCTGGAGAGCCCTGAAACGCCCTGTTCCACCCAGCAAAGAGCCGGAATGCCAATCCTGGCTTCAGTCGGCTCCCAGACGCCACCGCGGGAGGCCTCATGTCCTGAACGACAGTTGGCCAAACACGTGTGAGGGAGATGCAGCTGCCAGGCTTTCATGTTTACCAGGAAGAAAGAGTGTGGATTTTGCAGATTTTGATCGTGTTTTTACAGCCAGTGTTATTCCTAACCCATGTTAAAACGCGATCTGAACAACACTCCTTTCCTCATTAGTCTCCTTGAACTTAAGTGGTTCCATCGGCCACTGGCCCTGGAAGCCCTCTGCTCTCCACGGGCCACACGTGAGTTGGGCCAAGCGGCGGGGTTGTGGGAACCAGGATCTCTGCAATGGCAGCCTGGGCAGGAGGAGAGTATTCGATTCCGACGTGGGGCCCCTGGGCTGAGGGCTGTGGCCTCCGGCAGTTGCAGGAGCTCTGCGGGCTGGCTAGGCCCATTCGGGGAGAACTCTGGCCCCTCCGACAGTCTTGGGGTCTGTGGTTGTGTTATACGGATTCCATGCTCTCCCTTTAAATTTCGTTACCCAAATGCAGGAAGCCACGAAAACTAAAAAGAACTAGAGTGAACTGAGAAGTTACTTTAGACCAAGAGCAAAGAATGGGCAAAAGAACTGGCAATCTTGCCAGAGGGACCTGGCAGGCCACCACAGAAAGCATCCAGGCTAGAAAGGGCCTTTTACAAAATGCTGAGGGTTTGCCCAGGCTCTTTTGAAAATTGGGTTTTTGGGTTGTTTCCCGAATTTTTTCACCCACAATCTTGAACATTGACTATTATGTAGAAAAGAGAGAAGAAAAAAAAAAAAAAAACATTTAAAAGGGACAAAATATATCCTTGGGAGACACAGGAAGAATGCTGTTTGAAGTAAGGACATTTTCTTTCTCTTTCTTCCTCATACACACACACACTCAACTAGCCTTTTGAGTAATCCGCCGCCCCAGATGATGCCCAGCTAACTGTCGTAGCCAGCAGCCTCTGCCAACCACTGATGCAGTGCAATTATCTGACCAGCTCCCTTCCTGATGCTGGTCTATTTTTGGTTAAAAACTCGAGCTTCAGTTGGGGCCGAGACTTGCCGGGAGCTCCCTCCTTGGAAGTACTATTTCACAGTAATCCTCAAGGGCCTAGACTAAAAAGCACACACACACATACACATAAAAGACTTTCCATCTAAGACACTGGAAATCAAGCCAGTTCTAGCCCTTATTCCCATGGTTTTGAGATCTGTCAGGCATCAAGCGGTAGTCATCCCAGCCCAGAAAGGTCATAGTAAACCCACCTACCCCACCACTGATTGAATTATCTTATATGCCAGGTACCGTGTAGACACGATGCTTACAATAGAAATTCCATGATGCTTACAACAGAAATTCAGAGATAAAAATCTGCCCCATGAAAGCTAGTCAGACAGCCATAAAAAGCAAAAGAAAAGAAGTTAAAAAACCATTATCAGCCATAAGAAATTGAAAGAATGGATCCAGTGTTGGCTACAGAGGTCATCCAGACTTTGCACAGGGCCTTGGGGTAGGCACAGTCTGTGTAAGGAGAATATGATTGAAGGTAAACGATCCCTTTAGAGGCCAAAACAGAAACCCTGAAGCTTGCTTCCCCTCAGAAGACCAATGGCCAGTTCATCTGTTAGCCGAACAAGAAAGCCAACATTAAGCAAAACCTCTCCCCTTCCAACCCCAGAACTCTGTCTCTCACAGGTATGGAATATAGACTCGGAGGAGGACAGACATCCAAGCAGAGGCTCCTTGATGACTGGAGTAAACAGCCCCACACACGTTGGCAAACGAAAAGGAAGTCAAATTCTCTTTAACTGTCTCCCTAAGTCTAGGTCTCAGATCCCTAAAATCTTTCCAGCCCTGAGGAATCCAAGTCCTTCAGGGAGTAGCCAGGGAATTTGTGTTTTTAAGCAAGGCACTCAATATGATCCCCAAAGTGTGAAAATTGCTGCTAGCCTGTTCCAGCCTTTCTGCTGAAATGGGGCTAATTAAAGGAAAGGTTGGGTATCTCAATTAGGAAAGAGATCCAAGCAGAAAGCACACATGTCATGGAGAGAGGGAGGAAAAGTGGTTGAGCAATTTGTGAGGCATCTCTTAAGGTAAGAGATGGAATATGAAGATCAGCCCACTAGCCCAAAAGGGAGACTCTCTCTCCACGACAACCTCAGAAGATCATAAGAAAAGGTTCCTTTACTGGAGCCAAAGAGGGCTTCAGTTTGGGTGAGTCTAGGCCAGTCTAGAGAATGAGAGAGTTCACCAGTACAGTTGGGACTGTCCAAGTTTGGCCCAAAGCAACCTGCAAGAGATACCTTCTGCCCCCAAAGAGTGGGGACTACCAAAAGCCATCCTAAGTCCTAAGGGATTCAAAGCAACAGTGAGCTGCTCCCACCCAACTCCAGACATCGTAGCCACTGACCTAGGGTTACCAATGCCCACTCGGCTCTATGTGGCTACAACATGGGCCTGTACGGACCACCACAAGCACTATCCTTCAACAGTCAATGGGTTTCACCTAGCACTCTCTAGGCCTGAGTCAGCGGCAGGTCCAAGGGGCTCCAGATCTGGATTGTGTGTCAGTGATTCTCAAAGTATGGCCACACCAGCCCAACAGTATCAGCATCACACGGAATGTGTTAGAAATACAAATCCTGGGGTGCCTGGGTTGTGCAATCAATTAAGGTTCCAAGTCGTGGTTTTGGCTCAGGTCATGATCTCAGGGTCATGAAATCAAGCCCTGTGTCAGGTCGTGCTCAGCGGGGAGTCTACTTGATAATTCTCTCCTTCTCTCTCTGCCCCTCCCCCTGCTCACTCTTGTTCTCATGCTCTCTAATGAATAAATATTTTTATTAAATTATAATTATTATTATCAAATAATAATAAATTGTTTTTATTTTTTTTTTAAAGGAAGAAATACAAATCCTCTGGCCCCACTCTAGGGCTACAACATCAGAAATTCTGGAGGAGGGACGCCTGGGTGGCTCAGTTGGTTGGACGACTGCCTTCGGCTCAGGTCATGATCCCGGACACCCGGGATCGAGTCCCGCATCAGGCTCCCAGCTCCACGGGGAGTCTGCTTCTCCCTCTGACCTTCTCCTCGCTCATGCTCTCTCACTGCCTCTCTCTCAAATAAATAAATAAAATCTTAAAAAAAAAAAAAAGAAAAAAAAAGAAATTCTGGAGGAAGGGCACCTGGGTGGCTCAGATGGTTAAGCGTCTGCCTTTAGCTCAGGTCATGATCCCAGGATCCTGGGATCGAGTCCCACTTCGGGCTCTCTGCTCAGGGGGAAGCCTGCTTCTGCCTCTCTTTCTCTCTCTCTCTTTCTCTCTCTCTCCCTGTCTCTCATGAATAAATAAAATCTTAAAAAAAAAAAAAGAAAAAGAAAAAATTCTGGAGGAGTCACCCAGCAATGTGTGGTTTAGTGAGCCTTCCAGGTGATTCTGATACAGCTGAAGTTTGAGAAGGGGCATGCTATGCTAGTAATATGAACCACAACGGTAAATCAGCAAGAGTGGCATCTGTTCACATGAGCCTACAGAACATTTTTAAACCTTATCTCATGGATACCCTCTTCTAGTCCTAAGGTCCTATAATTCATTTGAATCTCACAGCAATGCTGAGGAGATAAAGCAGCATTACCATCCCATTTTATTTTTTTAAGATTTTGCTTATTCATTTGCCCGAGAGCACAAGCAGGGGGAACAGCAGAAGGAGGAGGAGGAACAGGGAGCCTGACATGGGACTCGATCCCAGGACCCTGGGATCATAACCTGAGCTGTAGGCAGCTGCTTAACTAACTGAGCCACCCAGGCGTCCCACCATCCCATTTTACAGGTAAAGAGACTGAGGCTCAGAGAGATGAAGTGATTGACACATGTCACCCCCATCCAGAGCCCACTCACTGACAAGCCGCAGAAGAGTGGTAGAGACCTAACTCTATAATTAAAAATTACCAGCCCACACCAAGTTCTTTGCCCACAGCCCACAGGGAGACTGCGGGCAGCAGGCATCAGAGAGGCAGCTCTTCTATTTGGCCACTGTTACTCACCTCAAATGACCATTCCTAAGACCATCTTCCATTAATGCTGGAAGTGACCATTTATAAGACCATCTTCCATTAATGCAATTTTGAAACCACTGTGAGACAGATCCACTTAGTCTCAATGCTGACCTGACATAGACAACAATCCTCAATGGACAAGTGGGCCATGCTCCAAAAGTTCATTTCTAAGTTGTAGGGCTGGAGCTCAGATGACATGTTCCCCATGGACATAACATGGAGATAGTGACTGGATCCCCAGGTCAAGCCACAAAATTCCATCTGCAAGAGGGAGAGGCAGAAGGCACAGGTAGGTTTGGCAGTGGCCCAAAGGGATCAGAGCCCAGCTTTCCCATCATGAACCAACATGAGAAAAAGCTTAAGTGCCTTCGTCTTCCTGAGCCTCAGTTTCCTCACCTAGAAATCAGAATCCTCACTTTGCAGCGTAACTGGGAAAATTACATTGTACGTACAGTGCTCACCACACAGTAGACATTACAAAATGTAAACTATAACCATATGTTGAACTCCTAAAGTAGCAGCCATACTATACTTTTGCCCTGAAAACTATTCAATTAAAACACACACACACACACAGCCAACATTTGAAATGACAAAAGGATTGACTGGAGGAGGATGGACTGCTTCCTAAAAGACCATGGGAAAGGAAGGAGCGTAGCTGGTCAGCCCCAACTCTCCCCTCTGGTCTTCCTCCAGCTCTTATTTCAATTGTGACTTCTTTGAGAACCTTCCTTGGCCTCCCAGACTGGGTCAAATTTCTCTAGCGTATGTTCCAAGGGCCCCAAAGTACGTCTTCACAACCTTACAATTATAATAATTTTATTCTTATATGCTTAATGTCTATCTTCCCCACAACCCCATAAGCTCCATGGAATCAAGGCCATGGTCAAAGCTCGCCAGTGTGTCCTCCCCCGTGCCTGGAACACAGCAGGGGACTCAGATATTCAGAGACAGAACCATACCAGGGCAGCGGGGCAGGGCTGGGTAAAAGACAGGTGGCTGTGGGCAGCTAGCTGTGTGCATGTGCAGGTAACTCAGCAGTCAGTGGTCTAAGACACAGGGTTATCTAGAGAAAGCAGGCAACTCTCTTCTTCCTGCCCCTCTAAAATCAGTCTGCTTCTGCCATATCACTCAGCCAGGAGAGGAGGATTATGAAACCCACAGGCATCTTCTTCCAATGGGCACAGGTCTGCCCACAGGGCAAGCCCCGCACAAAGACAGTGAAGGAGGCCAGGCAGGGCTGGGATCTGTTGCAGTTCTCCCCACCTCGATATACGTTAAAGAGGAGGGAAGACTCTACTTACCCCGGCCTGAACTCTGAAGCAAGGCGTGGAAAACACTATTGCCAGTGGCAACGTGATGATCATCTACATGTCCCAGGGATCAGTCCGGGGTGACCCACAGACCCAGTGAGGTGGGGGGATGGCTGCCATCTTAGGGATGAGGAAAGAGAATCAGGGAGGTTAGGAGCACACTCACAATCCTAAATTCAGAAGCAGCAAAGCCAGAACTGGAGCCCAAACTAGATGGTAAAGTATTTCCTCTTGGCCATATTCAGCATATTCAGCTCCTAGCCCCACGCTGATGCCACCTAAGTTTCTCCAGCCTGTGAAGGACATACAGGCCTTGGTGAACTAATGTCATGGTGGAAACGCTCTGTGGAGAGCAGACAGCTCTAGTCTGGGATCCTCTGGTATCATGTGACGCAAAGGAAGTTATTTTACCTCCCTGGATCTCAGGGAGGCTTCCTCCCCAGTAGTGCAGAAGAAAGGACCAGATGAACCCTCTCGAGAGAGGACCCTGTATTGCTGGGCACACACAAACGCCTGCCCGTCAAAACCGATCACAACTGCCAGACTCCCGGCTGGACCCCACCATGCAGCTGCTCAGCTCTCCCTCACCCAAAGTAGAGGTCAGCCAGAGCCCAACACCCTGTGCTTTCTGGTAGGGAAGGAAGGCCAGAGGCCACTGCCTTTTCTACTAGGCCCCTTGAAACTGGCTTGGAATGAACCAAGGATATGCAGGAAGGGAAAGGCCCAGTTTACCATATGTTCCGTGAAACACAAACCTCACTTCTGCAGCAGGAAAATGAAAAAAATATCCTTCACTGGGAAAGAAGCAGGTGTCCACCCCCAAGTTTCCCTCAGGCTCCTGTCCACCGGCCGTCTACGAGGCACCAGCTTCCTCTGGGACGTGTTCAACATAAAAGCCAAGGCAAACGGAAGGAGCAGCCTTTAGAGGCCGAGGCCATCCGTTCAAGCAAGGATCTCTCCCCAGCGTCAGCCCCTGCATGGCTGTGCCGAGTGATCTGGGATTTACAGTCTCTCTACCAAGCCTTACAAGGTCAAAATTGCTCAAGTTGTGTAATTCCTAGGGTAAAAAGTCTGCGGAACAGCACAGACTACAGACTTGGTGGCCAACACAAATGACACTTCACAAGCCAAAACACAATAGCCGAAAAGCAGAGTCAGCAATGAGTGCAGCGGGAGCCAAGGAGCCTGGCGTTGGCCACCAACCCCTGCGCGAGGCACCGTCTCCTTCCAGTCCCTGCCAAGGGGGAGCACCGTCACCCCCAGCACCAAAATAGGAGGCACAAAGAGCAGACGTCCATTTTTGGGAAGGTTGCTGACCCCCGAGCCATCGCATCCGTTGCAAAACCCATACAGACTTTTTTTTTTTTACATGTACAGCAAGACACGGGGAAATGACCAAAGCCATTTTGTAAAATGGTCATCAAAATAAAGCCGGAGCGGGGCACCTGGCTGGCTCCGTCGGAAGAGCAGGCCACTCTTGACCTCGGGGTCGTTAAGTTCGAGCCCCATGTTGGGTAGAGAGATTACTAAAAAAATAAACATACTTTAAAATAAATAAACAAAGCCTGAGCTAAGAGGAACAGCCGATGGCAGAGTGGAGGGGAGAACATCCTCCTTCTTGCCAAGCCTCAATGTACTAAATCTAGTAACATACACAAAATACTTCAGTGGCACATGAGTCAGGAGAAACAAGGGAAATCAAATGAGAAGAGAAGGAAAATCAGGGAACAGGGTTAAAGGGCAGCCCAGCACCCAGTCAGCACCACCCCCAGTCCCCCAGAGCTGCCTGGCCCTATTTACCCAGGCTGCATCCCAGAGGGAGGTGTGCGATTCCCCCTAAACATCAAACATCAAAGACAGAACAGGCCTGACGCCAACTGCACTGTGTGGGCACCCAGTCTCCCGCAAACGGACGAATGGGGAGTGGACCCACCACCCAGATACCGGACACAGAATGTGAGGTCATTTTCTAGCTCCTGAAGTAAGCTCTGACAGCCTAAATATACTCGGGCACACCCTCGGAATGATAAAATAAACATTATGAAGTAAAAATGTTAAGGTATATAAAAATGAAGTGTCCTCACTTGCACACTTGAAAGAACGTAAGGAACAACTGCCAGGATTGCGCGTTAGATGCTGAGAGGCCGCGGAGACCTGCAGCGAGACTGGGCACCGAGCTCAGCGGTCAGGTCCCAAGCGACGACGGGTCCACACACCGGGGAGAAGGGTCATGAGCCGTTACACTAGGAGCAACAGATTTTCACCTTCTACAAAATGTGCGAACATGGACATTCCCACGAAGATATTTAAAGTGGTTTTTATATAGTGACCTGAGTCCTCTGAATACGTCTCCTTGACTGTGCAGATATTAAAAAAGACACACAGGATGGTTCCAGTTCTAACCGTGCCCTGAATTCAACACAATTACCACACATGGGTCCTGCACCTGATGCCGAAACAGAAGAGTCTTTAATAAACCCCTCTTGTGTGCCAGCCCTCAGAGCTAAGGTGCCACTTTGCCTGACTCCTTGTCCTCCCCGTCCCCAAACGGCCGTGCCACGTTAAGGAAAAAGGACAGAAGGTCGTCCCGTGTCTTCAGATACAGCTGGCACTTACCAGCAGGCAGAAGTGCGCCACATAACTGAGGAATAGGTCAGCCCTACTGAGAGACGACTTTTCCATCTGAAGAGGCGACACACGTGGATTAACCCCTTCAGCATCCTTTCTCTGGTGGCTTCCAAACCAATCCTCCCACCCTTGGGACCTTCTGATCGAGGGCAGAACTTTCTCTCCTAATTTCATCTTGTTTCTGGTCACACATAAGACTGAGTCTGGGATTTGGTTGGACTTTAGAGCAGTAAAACAGAAAACAAAACAAAACAAAAAGGTAAAAACTAGGGCTTTCCTGGAGAGAGTATGAGGTCACATCACCAACCTCAAGAAGACACATTTTCCAGGCCTTCAGAAAGCTCAGAACCAGCTCCCCATGTGGTTACAGGTCAGAGAAGAGCAGGAAGAGTGAGGAAGCTTTGACACGGTCCCAAGACCCAACCCAGAAGGGCCTTTTTTCTCCTTTCTTCTCTCCCGTTGCTGATTATTCCCCTTTTGTTTTTCTAGTCAACCAACACATACCTGAGGCCTTCACGTTCATGTGTTTCCCACTTATTGCCGACATGATGCAACTGGACTTCGCACCTGGTAATTTCTGACACCCACCCTTTGGGGCTCTTGTAGGAAGTCTCTTGTGAAACACAGTCTCTCCAAATGAGACTCTGCCAAACGCTGTTTTAGCTAGGTGGACCACAGCTCCCGTCAGCACCCACACCCAGCATCTTCCTGCCAGTATCCGGAATCACTGGAGCAAAGTGCGGATCACGAACTCAGGGCCAGAGCTCCTTCCGCACAACCAGCTCCGGGACACACACGAGCCGGTTTACAAGGCCGGTGCTGACAACCCAATAGTAATAAGGAATAACCGCGTCAGGAGGTCCTGAGCACCTGCTCCTAGAGCAAGCAATAGGCCAGGGCTCGCGTACACTCCTTCCAACCGTGAGGACCATTTTCTCACCCCAGTTTAATGGACAGAAAAGGCTGGACACAAACACCTCGCCTAGAGTCACAGACCAAGGAGAGGGCAAAGCCAAATACACACCGAGGGTGACCTGACAGCCCTCCTCCTCCTCAGTGGGGGAGGGGAGGGAGGAAACGGGCCTCAGTGTGTGCAGCACGCGAGCGGCAAGGCCCGCCCCAGCTCCAGGTGCCCTTCGGACACAGCTGGCGGAATGAACGCTGAAGACCGGAAGCGCAGGTGCCAGAGGTATCATGGGGCCTGGTGGGTTGTTTTCATGACAACAACCAGGTTGGGGGGAGAGGAGGGAGAGCGAAATCTGCATGTAAACATCTTATGTCCTAGTAACGTCACTTACCTCCCAAACCATTGTCTCAAACTCCTGCACTTGAACATTGCGACAGTAACTCTTGGTACGTCAGCGGCTTCAGCACAGAGAAGCAAGGTCAGACCCAATCGGGCTGGGTTGCAAAGAACAACCTATACCGTTTTCCTCAAGCCACATCCAAGAATTGCCTAGAACTTGCAAATGTCAAAGCTAATACTGGACGACTCCTAGGGATCTGAGCTACCGGGGCATGGTCAGGGTCTCAACTGCATCCTTAGGTGCCACCGATGAAAATGACAAGGCCGCACGAAGACTGCCTGCCTGGCCCGTGCCACGCTCTACCACGCTGGCGCGCTGAGGACTGGGGCACACGTGTGCAGTACTGACAAAAATACTAACAAGAGGCAATAGACCGCCATTTGGAAAACCAGAGAAAACAAAACCACATTCGCCAACATTCCTAACACAGTATTATTGTGCGACATCTCCTTGCAGTTTTTTTTTCCATATACATCTAGTACATGGTTGTGACTGTAGCTTAGATACGATTCAGTTTCCTCTTCCTCAGACTACGGCTTCTGCTTATCGAGTGGAGCCTTCCGGAGCCATCTCCCCACCCAGGTGAAACGGACCCTTTTCTCCTCTCCTCTGTGCTTCCACTCCCCTCTGAACACACTTCATCCTGCTCTACAGTTTTAATAATCAGCTTAAACATCAGGTTCCCCTACAAACCAAACCCTTCCAAAGCAGTCTGGTTGTAAGCTTTATTTTTCAAAGAGTTGGCAGAAATGAACCGAAAGGTTACCAGGGGCCAAGCCGGAGTGGTGCGCCATGACTGATTTATTTCAGCATTCCTTCTACTTTTTTGATGTGGTTCCAAATTTTCTCTACACAATACATAATTTCTTTCATGCATACTTAACTGATTCTAAAAGTTTCTTAGAACTGCAACTGATCAACTTCAAAAATCACACAAAGGAGAAGTGGGTCTGATGGCAGGAGACATGGACAAAGGTTCCCACTTTAGTAGGAAAGTGGGCGATCCCTCGACACCTACAAATAATTAAGCCCTCATAGCGACAAGCCAATAATGCTTCCTGGCAAAAGTACACAACGAATGATTTGAGGACATTTAGAAAAGAATATGATGAGTACAAGATGAGCAAGTCATGCCAAAAAGCAGTCAGTGTTTTCTCGTTGTGGTAACCAAATTGGTGGAGCAGGTGAAATGTGAGATACGATGGGTCATGATGGCAGCAAAGCATCTCCAGCTCCCATGAGTCACTTAAGTTAGGGAAACAGAGTCAAGCAGCTTATAGTTGTGCAGGACTATGGAGCCTATCGACCAACCACCCCCACAAAATGCACATCACTCCCCTCCTGTCTTGGGTCCCGCTGGACTTTGTACAGAGCCCTCTCACAGCACTTACTGAACTTGACTGAGCTGTAGGCCTGTCTCCCCGCTAGACCAGGGGTCAGTGCTCCATAGCACGCAGGCCAAACCCAGCCAGCCGCCAGTTTTTGGAACTTTTTTTTTTTTTTAAGATTTTATTTATTTATTTGACAGACAGAGATCACAAGCAGGTGGAGAGGCAGGCAGAGAGAGAGGAGGAAGCAGGCTCCCCAGCCGAGAGCCCGATGCGCGGCTCGATCCCAGGACCCTGGGATCATGAATTGAACTGAAGGAAGAGGCTTTAACCCACTGAGCCACCCAGGCGCCCCAGTTTTTGGAACGTTTTACTGGAACAACCATGCTGTTGGTTCCCATGTTGTCTACAGCTATGCTGGTGCTCCGGGGACATTAAGTGTTTATGACAAAGACTGTTATGGCCCACAAACCAAAAACATTTACAGTCTGGCCCTTTAGAAGAAAAGTTCTCTAGCTTCTGTACCAAATGATTCTCTCTTCTCAGGCAAGAAGTGGTCTTACTCCTGTGTACCCAAGCACCAGCACGGTGCCCGGCACATGAGGGGCATCCATTAATTAATTAATTAATCTGGGGAGTAAACAGGCACCCTGCCCTCTTTGATGGCTCAATGACAAGCCAGAGAAAGGTTACTGACAGCAGGACACGGCATTCAATCCTCGGCCACACCCCGTCTGGACAATGGCTTGACTAAAGATGGACACAGGTGGCAGGCTCCCCAAACCCCCAGAGGGCACAAAGCTGAGAGGAAGAGCTAATGCGACAGGTGACTGAATCGAGATTCAAATGATCCCAACAGCCTTGCATCCTGAGCCAAACATGGAGCCGGGTGTGCAAGGACAGGCTGGGGGCACTTCCAAACTTCCTCCAGTCCCAGAGACCTGACTCCCGTGAAACGGAGCTGGGTGTTGCCGCTGACCACAAGGTCCATTGGAGCCCGCGGCGCCACGAGTAACGCAATCTTAAATGGCATCAAAAGCAGGACACTCCAAATCACGAGAGAACGGGGATATGCTCCTACTGTACCCCGTAGCAGTCAGACCACAGGTGGAGGATTTCGCTCGGGACAGCACACTTTTTTAAGTGATCTTTACAAGGGGTTACAATCCCAATTTAAAAGGCACCCCACAGGGATGCCTGGGTGGCTCAGTTGGTTAAGCGGCTGCCTTCGGCTCAGGTCATGATCCCAGCGTCCTGGGATCGAGTCCCACGTCGGGCTCCTTGCTCGGCAGGGAGCCTGCTTCTCCCTCTGCCTCTGCCTGCCACTTTGTCTGCCTGTGCTCACTCTCTCTCTCCCTCTCTCTCTGACAAATAAATAAATAAATAAAATCCTTTAAAAATAAAAAATAAAAAAAAATAAAAGGCACCCCACAGTTCAGAGTGAAAGTCCCCATTCTACCCTGACCCGTGGCCACCCAGTCTCCTCCATAGAAGGCAAACAATGTTACTTGTTTCTCTGTTCCCTTCCAGTACTATACACATATTCAAGCAAATAAACGTGTATTGTCCTCCCCTTTTATTGCACAAATGGTAGCACAACAGATGTGCAGTTCTGCTTTTTTCACCTAAAATATTGATCCTATAGTGTTCTCTGCCAGGACCCGATGAGCAGACTCATTCTTCCTGGGGTTTGCTGGATTCAACTGCATGGAGATTCTAGACTGACGAACACTGAGGTTATCCCAATCTTTTGTTCCTCCACTGTGTGAAAAATCAACATACAGCACCATTTCTCGCCTCTGCAGGTAGAGCTATAGGACCAATTCTGAGCACTAGAACTACAAGTATAAAAAGCAGGTGCATTGTAATTGTGATGGATACGGTCAAATGGGACACTGCCCTTTAAAGAGAGTCATGGACAAAACAGAGTTTCCCAAAAGAGGGGGGCAGGAAACTATGCCCCAGAAGGAAGAGTAGAGGCTTAGTGTGGAGAAAAAGAGGGCTGGGAGAAAAGACGAGCATCATCGACTTCAAAGACCCACGCTACCACCTGTATCGTCAGTCCTCATCCCCTTACCAGCATGCCGGACACATTCCGGGAGACCTGTAGACATCACCCCACTCAACTCTCTTAAGACAACCCTGACGGGTGGGCATTTTTACCCTCGTAATGCAGATAAGAAAACTGAGGCCAGGATCTTCTTGCCAAAAACCATGGAGCTGATAATGGGCAGAACCAGGACTCAAACCAAAGCAAAGGAACTCCACCGTCTGCACTCCTTACCCCATTACCCCCAGCTTCCTCCGGCCCGGGCCGTGCAGAAGAGCCTGGGTGGTTTCCGCACAGCGCCACCTTCAGATTCTGAACTAACTCCTCAGGGCACAGCAGGTAGAAGCGGAAAAGCCCGGCTCCCAGGTGAATCCAAGTTCACTCTAGTGATCCTCCAACTAGGCAAGCATCAGAATCACCTGGAGCCTTTGAAAACACAATCTGCAGGCCCCACCCCCACAGCGAGTCTCTGAGCCAGCAGATCTGGGGTGCTGCTACAGAATTTGCATTTCTAGCTGGCTCCCAGGTGCTGCTGATGCTGCTGGCCTTGAGCACCCAGACCCCGCCCCCGCTTTGAGAACTACAGCTCTAGAATAACAGCTACTACTACTCCTAGTAATAATCAGCAACTAATACTCTAAGATACATCAACCCAATGAGCTTTCACTGCCTTAGAAGGTCCGAGGGGATCACGTCCTCTGTAAAATGAAGTGAAACTCATGTGTCTTAGCCAAGCTCACAGGTGGCAAGTGGTACAAAACCTTCTCTTCTTTCTTTCTTCTTTTTAAATTTCCTCATTTTCTGACATCTAGTTCAACGCTCCTTCCACTACACTACCACGAGTTCCAGGAGGCAAGAACTCTATCTTGTTTACTCTTCTTTCTCCTGAATCTAAAACTAACGGATACTCAACGCATATACTTGAATGAATTAATCATGGCGTGAAAATATGGTGAGAAACGTGTCCTAAAGTAGAAAATTAACAGACAAGTTGATGATGGCTCATATTAAACAATTCTAATAATTACAAAGCATTAAAAAGTAAAAGGAACTCTCTCAGTGAATAGTGAGCTCCTTGTCCTTGGAAACACACCAGCAAAAGCTAAACAGCTAAGTGACAGAAATGCCACAAAGCAACCACATACCCCAAGGTGACCTCCTGCACCTCTAACGGCCTTTGCAAAGCTAAACTTTAATTCTTGTGGATCCCAGTAGAGGGGGGGGACTCCAAATCCTCCTTGATTATTGGTCAAGGAGCCTGTCAACAGCTTCACTATGGACCTTTACATTAATTACTTCAATCCTGTGCCTCAGTTTCCCAGGACACAACATGAAAAGGTTTGTCGATCAGTCTCTGGGGATTATCTAATGACTGGCAAATAAGAAACAACTAACAGATGTACCAAAGTACTTAACATGCATACCACGTCTACCCTGTCCCTTCACTGCCATTCCTCAGTGCAACTAATCCAGCATCTAACATATTTCCATGAAAGTTAAACTTAAGAACCAAGAGCAAATTCAAAGTCATACTGTCCACCCTCTGAACACCCTACCCTCATGTATTTAATCATCAGTCTATCATTCTTGAAAAATCCATCCTTCCAGCAGCCACACACTGGGCACACACCGTGGGCAGAGAACTGGGCAGGCCCCTTAGGGAAGACAGAGAAGCGTCACGCCAGTCCTGTCTGCATGCGCACATCCCTACATCTGCCACTTTCATGGTTTAAAGACTGCTTTGGATTCCTCCCACCTGGGTAACATTGAAACGTTTGTCAGAATTTACTAGACTAGAATTGCCTTTATGGATTCACTTCGACAAGGAAATCCACAACACAGAACAAGAGAACCAGAACTGAACCAAGATCCCGAGGAAAGTTCTTAATTTTTAAGGTTTAGAATACCAGGTGCCAAGGTTTCACCATTACAATGGGCCAAACTACGACACTGTGCCTGGTTCTCACTGAAGACTGGTTCATTCACACCTGAATACAAGGAGGGGGTCAGGCTGAGAGTGGTCTTAGGCAACAGCTTCTCAAAGTCACCCTGGTGGGGTGGGGCAGCGGATAAGAAGCTGGGAAAGATTCCCAGGCAGCTATATATAGCCCTTATCTACTTTGAACATTAACAACTGTGTTTTCAGACACAATATCAAAAAAGGAGAACACATGCAGCCACTATTAAAATATTGTGAACCTCTGTTAATAACCTCGCAAAGATGACTAGAAGGGAATCGAAATGGAGATGACCTCATCAGGAGGCAGAAGGCTGAGGGGAAAGGACCCAGAAGAGGGAAATGGGTCAAACACCCAGAGCCAAGATGAAAAGCCAAGATAGGTGTTTATCATAATGATTCATAAACAGATTCTGACAGTCACATTCGGGTGTGTGTTAACAAGGCTTTTCTTCCTCAAGCAAGAACAAAACCAGCCTTCGGATTAGGTCCAGATAGGACACCTCAACTATGCAGAGTCGGCTGAAGGCATCCACTGCAAGGATAAAACGTCAAGGAATGATAATATTTTATCTTCCCCGTTCCTGTAAACTTACGTGTGGTTGAGGAGATGGGGCTAAAAGGATTAGAGGTTGCAATCATGTGGCCCAGGTGTCCCCAAACTCTAAGATGTTTAAGAATAACCTGGAGTGTCTATTAAATGCCACACCCCAGCCCCCACCCCCCCGCTCCCATGGGTCTTATGAACACGGAGGAGGTACCACCCCACGAGGACTCTGCATTTCCCCAAGCGCCCCTGACACTCTAAAGGAGCTGGTTGGGGCCCCTGGATGGCTCAGTTAAGTGTGCCTTCAGCTCAGGTCATGGTCCTGGAGTCCCAGGATCGTATCCCAAGTCAGGCTCCCTGCTCAGTGGGGAGTCTGCTTCTCCTTCTGTGCCTCACCCCACTCATGCTCTCTCCCACTCTCTCTTTCTCTCTCTCTCTCTCTCACACACACACACACACACACACATAAAATCTTTAAAAAAACAAAAATAAGTAAATAAAGTAGCTGGTCCCTAGACTGCTATTTGAGAAACACTAACCTAATCCAACAAGAACCTTTCTTCCATAAGTGGGGAGGTGGTGGGGGAGCCCAGACTGGGGAAGGGTTTTGCCTAAGTCCAACTTCCTAAACCCAGTGCAGACTCCACAAGGAAGTAACCCGTAAGTACGAGCAGATGTCTCATAGAAGAATCCAAATTGTTGAAGGCCACAGTCCACCCCAGGGCAGCAGACAGCGAGCGAGCTTCCTGAACAGAGCCTCTCACCAACGAAAAGACCTGCAAAGGGGCCCTGTAGGACGAAGGCTGATAACCCACTAGCACAACTGACTTATGCAGGGCCCCAGTTTCCACAGACTCCGTCCACACGCCCAACCCCACGGTCACATGCACTGTCATTTTCTCTTCAGCCCTGACTGTGAGTGCCAGCAGGGCCAGGCCTGGGTCCCACCCATCTTGGCCTCACCACTGCCGCACAGCAGGCTTTCAAGAACTGTTTCTATTGTCAGGTGAAAGCTATTACCACCCTCCACCTAGATTCCCTTCCAAGAGGCTGGTCCCCCTGGCACACTTCCCTCCCAGCCTTCACGCCCCAGCTCCAGGGTCACCTCCCCGGAGAAATAACCGTCCCTGCCCCCACCTGACCCAACCAGGGGCTCCCTCCTGCTTCTCCCAGAGGACCTGTACATACCTGACAACACTTATCACACAGTTTTGTTATGATCTCGTTTACCGACAAGACTCCTCCTCAAGGGCCATGATTTTGGTCTTTGAAACCTCAGCACCAGGTTCGGCTTGCCATGAGGAAGTTGCCCAATGTCAGTGGGAAGGTAGGAAGGTGGGGAGAGAGAAACTGCTCTTAAATCTCCTACTACAGAGTGAAAACCTGACAAAGCCGCAGATGTGCTTCATTGGGTGGAGTAGGGGAGAACTCCCTGTTATTTCTTCTGTCCATATCTGAGAAGTCAGGTTGCTGTGCCTCCAGCAGCACCATAATCAGAGAAGCATGTTGGCGGCACTTGGAAAGGGCCTTACCTGTCACACACACACACACACCTCTATGATCTCTCCTCTCAGCTTGTCCCCTGCCTCCTGAGCCCCCAGGTCCTCCGGCTGCAGCCAGGGTCCCTACCTTCTGTACTGAGCATGGGACACTCATCTCAGCCCACTCTGTGCTACTGTTCTCTCCCCCTGGGCATCTGTGGGCAACCCTCCCCAAGGCGTAAGCAGGGCAATGCGCCCAAGGAGAGACCCGAGTGGCCAGAGCTAAAAAGGGGCTTTTTCAGGTAAAGTGGGTTTCTCCTTGGATCAAGCCCAAAGCCAGACGGCTGCCCCCGCCCACTCCAACAGGTGTCAGGTGCCCCTGGGCAGCTGACAGCTCACAAGCAAGTAGAGCTGCATGGAGCTTTGACCATGTGGCCTACACTCTGAGGCCCCCTCCGCCCCCTCCGCCTTGCGAGGCCCGGCAGGGCAGGCGAGGCTCCCTCTGTCCCGCTGGCCCCGACCACAGCCCCACATGTCACCGCTGCGCTGGGAGGCTGGGTGACTCGGGGAGCACACGGCCCACAGCAGAGCGGCGGGGGGAAAGCGGGGTGTTCACGCTCCACCTCGCACTGCGGCCGGCTGCCACACCGCCCACCTTCATCAGTCGCCTCCCGCACCCGTGGCGCGTTTCCTACCCTCTCCATCAGGGCCTGCTGTTTTCAAACCCAACAAACCGTTAGGCCTTTCTGAGGGTTTTCCTAGTGGCATTTTAGCTGCTCTATAGCCAACCAGATTTCCTGTTTCTTTCTTGTGTGTCTCATGCTCAGGATATTTTTCCTGGTGCCCTGAGAATTATTCCCAGGGGAACCATTCGGCCCCTTACGAGCTCTTTTGACACTAAAACACCTTTCCCGGAGAACCTTCCCTCAGGGACATAAACAAGGCTGGCAGCTGCTGATAAGCCTCAGCACCGAGCAGGGAGAGGCACTGCAGTTGGAGCTGGCAGGCTTCGCTCCACCATCCTCAGCTGTGCAACCCGTCACCCTCAGCTTCGCCTTCCTGTGACTCAGTTTCCCCACCCATAAAACACGGAGAATAAAGCCTAACAGGTTGTTGCCAGGATTTAAGATAGCGTGAGCACAACACCCAGTACAGAGGCTCACGTGCTAGCCAGCCCCCTGCCCCCCAAACTGGAGTGGACATCCTGATCTCAACTGCTTTCAGGTACAACCAAAGCAGAGGTGGGGAAGCACAGTGTAGACTTTTCCTCGAACCTTGAGAAATCTCCCCATAGGAAAAACAGAGGAAGGCCCCCTGCCATGAGTAATTGCAGTCATGGGAGAGAAATCAGAAATGAAGGAGGCTGCTCTGACACATCAGAAAGGCTAAAAACACAAAACAAAAGTAGGATTACTCTCCTGGGGCTAAAAAAGGACTCACAAACACTTCAGCTCCCTCACTCCCAACCCCCACAACCTATGGGTGTGTTATCTACAAGTCACTGAAACTCAGAGAGTCTCATTTCCTCATCTGCACGACAGAGATAACCTTACCAACAGCCTGGGCCGCTGGGAACACCTGCACACCGTGCCCTGGAAACAGCCTTCCCAACCGTGCGCTAGTCTCTGCTCCTTCCTTCCTAACAGAGCCTCCGTTTTGCCAGATACCTGCCTCTCCTCCAGATGGCCCCAGAAGTGTGATCACCTTCCGATCAACAGTGACTGCCTCAGGGACAGGAGGGCAACCAAGCTCCAGCCAAGGAGGCATCACGGGAGAGAGCTGGAGGGGCCTCAGGAAGCTTCCTGGCTCCTGGCTTCCTAGATCCCTCTTCTTCCCCTGTCTCACTAAGACGTTTGGAAACGCTGCAGCCATCTTATTCTCTGCAGATGAAGCCTACACCCAAGATGGCAGAGATGGGAAGAACCTGGGGCCTTGCTGACATCACTGAGCCCCCGAAACCATCAACCCCAGAGTCCACCCTACCTCTAGATTCAGAATGTCCCATTGCTAACTCCAAGGGCACCATTCACAAGGCGGCCCCACAGGACCAGTGAATCTTGGAGTCACACAACGCACCCCTCCTGTTTGAGAAACGAGTTTTGCTATTGTTAGCCAAGCTGAGCTGGAGTTTCTTATGTGCAGCTGACACTCCCCGGAAATAACTTGCCTAACCGAGGGAACACGTTAAAAATTCAAATCCTTGGGCCCCACCAGGGAGTGCTAGGCATTTGTAGCAAGTATCCCCGGTGAATTCTGATGCTCCCCAACGTTTACGAACCAGCTCTTCAGTGGCATGTGAAGACGCCCAGGGCAGCATCGAGCACACGGTAAACACGAACCATTGGTCCAAAGCAGACTAACCTGAGAAACACCATCCCACTATCCTATTCCCTGCGTAAAGCTACTGCAGAAAGAACAGATGAAGGCAAGAGAGTGTGAGCTGTCAAACAAATCTCACCTCGTCCCAAAAAAGGCTGCTCTGCACTTTCAGAAAAACATCCACTAATGTCTGGCCAAAACCCTCCTCCAGCAGCTGCAGCTGGAGTCACTACCTGGGACTCTCCATGCAGACCACGGCACGCAGAGCACAGTCCGGTGGCCAGCACTGCTCTCCCAGCGGCCCTTTCCACTTTATTAAAAGGTCATTTTCCTGGCCTGGCGATTTCTTATCCTGGACTGATCACCCCCTGTGGCACCAGGAAAGTGCAGGGGAAGCTGCATTTATGAGAAGGAGATAGAAGAAGGAGCTGGCTGTGCCATAGCTGATTCCTGAAATCATTGTTTCTGAAATGGCAGACGTGCAATGTCCTTGGGGGTCCTACCCTCCTCATTCCAGGGGGAAACCAAACCAACGGGGGGGGGGACTTAAGTTCCCATTCATGCAGCTGTTTCTTGTCAGCATCCGTCAGTCAGGGGGCTCCTGACCACAACAGTGGTCACAGATGGAGGGGGAACACTTAGCATGGAGAGAAGGAGACTGGAGGGAGGGGCAGGCACTAATTTAGAGGGGCTTTTGCAGGATACCAGTTGCCTAGATAATCCATGAAGGCCAAAAGCAGCAAAGAACATCTCACCTGCTCTTTCTGATATGAAGATCCTTGAGGCTAGGTCTACTTAATTTATCTGGACTTTTTTACTCAAAAAATATTTGAATGACTATGAAATGCAGAGCTCCACACCAGACGTGCAGTGACAGGGGAAGGGGCCAGAGCTGAGGGTAATATGAAGAACCTCGGTATAACAGTGAAGATAAGGCAAGTACTTAGAGAAGAAAGTAAAAAGCAAGTCCCATTAGGGGAAACGTCTTCAGAAAGCCTCCCTAGCCCTCCCCCAGTTCAACAGCATTCGGGCACCCTTCACTCCGTGCTTCCTCAAGCAGTCTGAGTGCTGCATTGTAACTGTCCACTCACACACCCATCCTTCTGTCTCCTGCAGAAAGGGGCCCCTCACCTGTTCATCTCTAGCACAGATCCTGGCACAAGGATGTGCTCAGTGAAGGCTGGTTGCTGAAATGATAGATGGATGGATAGATGGATGAATGAGTGGATGGATGGATGAGTGGGTGGATGGATGGATGGATGGATGAGTGGGTGGATGGATGGATGGATGGATGGATGGATGAGTGGATGGATAGGTGGATAGATGAGTGGGTAGCTGGATGGATGGATGAGTAGATGGATGGATGAGTGGATGGATGGAGGGATGGATGAATGGGTGGATGGATGGATATAGATGAGTGGGTGGATGGATGGATGGATGGATGAGTGGATGGATGGATGGATGGATGAGTAGATGGATGGATAAGTGGATGGAGGAGTGGATGGATGGAAGGATGGATGGATGAGTGGAGAGAAGGATGAGTGGATGGATAGACGAGTGGATGGATGGGAATGCCAAGAATTCTGGCCAGGGAATCAGGGAAGGCTTCCTGCAGGGCTGAGGCATCTGAGCCAGATTTTGAAGCATTTAGACAAACGGAGATAAAGGCAGGACCCACTTCATCCAAAGTGCCCAGTACCATCTTGGGCAGAAAGCTGGTGCCTTAAAGCTTCCTGGATGAGTTTACTACTGAACTGGCTTTCCGACGGAAAGGAAGCTGGCTTCATTTCCCACAGTCTTTTGTTTCTCTCTAGGTAAACAGAAGCAACTCCTACATAGTAATTAAACTGATAAACCAAGGGAAAGTTAACTGCCTACTAGTTTCTACAAACACAAAGATACTTTAGCAGAATGAGGAACCCTAATTCTACAGATAGGTAGTTTTCCAAGGTATACTCAGTAACAAAGGCAATGTATGTCACTCCCCCCCTTACATATGTATCTGAATATAGAAATTCTGGAAGGAAATCTAAGAAACTAATTAAAATGATTACCCATCTGTAGAGGAATATATCATTTAGTACCTAAACTGGGACATTTTTGAGGTTGAACGCGGGTGTTACTGGACATTCACTGGGATGAAAAACACAAACTAGGACTGTCACAGGTAAACTGGAACATTACATTTAGCCCACCTAATAGGGGCCAGGTTGGAGGAGGGAGTGATGTATACTTCACAGGGGTAAGAATGAAAATTCTCAATGCAGGTGGGTTCAGTCAGTTAAGCGTGGGTGGCTCAGTCAATTAAGCATTTGCCTTCAGCTCAGGTCATGATCCTGGGGTCCTGGGATGGAGCCCCACATCAGGCTCCCTGTTCAGTGGGGAGTCTGCTTCTCCCTCTCCCTCTGCCCCCCTCCACGCCCCTCCCTCTTGCACGCTCTAATAAAAAAATAATGCCTTAAAAAAATTCTCAATGCATACATTTAGTGTTTTGATGTCTGAACCATGTGTATGTATCAACTATTTTTAATGCTATCATTTTGTGGGGCGCCTGGCTGACTCAGTCGGCGGAGCATGTGACTTGCTCTTAGGATTGTAAGTTCAAGTCCCACATTGGGCGCAGGGATAACTTAAAAATAAAATCTTAAAATGTGACCCTCTTTTTAATGGGAATTTCAAAAGCCAAGGAATTTGGGCTTCTACCTCCAAGACAAAGGAGGCTCATTTAGGGGCCCCACGGAATAGCTGCCCAGAAAAGCACCCCAGATACAAGAATAAACTGACTGCTCAGAGCATAGTCTTTTTGCAGCAGGCAATAAACCAGCCCCGGGAGAAGGGAGCAGTACATGGTACATGGCCTAAAAAGGCTTTGACTCCGTGCAGGGCCAGCTAAGATGGGGAACAGCAGGGAATATAAACAGTGTGAGATGGACATAAAGCAGGTCAGGTTTTACACAATCATGGCAACAAAGTGAGATTGATTCGGGACTGAATGAAGCTCTTTATATTGTTTCTACTTAAAAAGGAAATGTATTGACTACAGTCCTCCTCACAGATTTATCTTTCCTGACATCAAGCACATTCATAACCTATTTTAAATTCCAAGGAACAATGCTGGGGTTTAGGAGAGTGAATACCAGTGTGTTTCACCAGAAAGTTTTGGAGGCTGGGGAGAAGCTCTTTGACTTTTAATTGCTCAGGAAACAGACACAATGTAGATGTTTTTCTTACCAGTCATAACTTCAAGTTAGAGAAACGCTTACCCGGTGGGTCTGAACTTTAGAACAAAATCTGTCGTGGGAAGAGCCACTTTGGGGGCATCTTAGAGACTATGTGTGGTGTCGCTTTGGCCTCAGTCTTTTTTGACTCTCTCCTTTCAGATGCCGCTACTACTTCTTGGGATCAGGCCTTCTCTACCTGGACCAGAGAAGGTCTCGTCTCCTGCCTCCAGGAGCCACCAGGCACTCACCTTCCCCTCGCCAGCGGGACCGTGTCCAACCGTGAATCCTTCCAGGGCACCCTGTAGCCTTTAGGATTACAGGGTCATACAATTTATCATCCAAACAGGGACACCTGTGAGCTGGGGGGAGGGAGGGCCACAGGGGGCAGGGCACTAATAATAATCACAAGGGGACAACAGCCAAAGGCTCACTGGGAAATTGGAATGTGAGGTCATCTTACTGTAGGACAAATCCAATCCCTTGAACACAGCTTGAATTCAGGACTCTCCACATCTGGCCCCACTTTACCTTTCCAGTCTTTCTGATACTGATCTTATCACAGGGTCCAGTTACAATGGACTTGCAAGTTAACCAGCATGCCTTGGGCCTTCCTACATCTGTGCATTTGCTCACACATTTCCTCCTCCTGCCTCCACCCTACCCTCATCCCCTGTCAGTCCATAATGTCTCCCTCCCCCATCTAGACAGGTCTAACTCCTACCCTTCCTTCAAAACCCAAGTCAACTGCTATCTTTTTTTACTGCACTCATTCAACAAAAATCTGACTGCTCACTCTGTGTTAGGTGCATAGTGAACAAGACTGAAAAAAATTCCACCTCTTACAGAACTTTAATTCATAGGCAGGGGGGAAGTTATCTCAATAATCTCAATTAACTGATACTAAGGACAGACACAGGGTGATAAGCTGGAGAATCTACTCTGTTATGGTGTGGACATACTTGGCCCCTACAAGGCTATGAGCTCCTTGAGGACAAAGCCCAAGACACCCCATCTTACAGCCCTACTGAACCCCCTTGATTATAGCTGGCACTCAACAAACATTTGCTGAGTAAAGAAAAAAGCTTAAAAAAGCTTGCTTAGTTGGTCCAAAGATGGTTCCTTAACAACCAGTTCTGAGTCCTCCATGAATCTATATGGGATCAAAGGAGAACCCAACTTGCCAAAGACCTTAGAGAAACACCCCAGGTCCTAGGGCTGTGACTCTCAACACTAATGCTGGAAGCGAGCTGAAGTCATCTGACTTGGTTCAATCCTCTGCTGCTTCTCTAGAGGTTAAGTGACTCATTGAGATCACACAGCTGGTTAGTGACTAAAAGGTGACACGGGAAGCCTAGAATTTACTGACTGGATAAAGACTAAAGGACTCATTGGAGCAGAGGGCATCTGGAGGACAGAGGTGACCCTGCTGGCTGGAGTGGCCAGAGAGCTCTGGGGTGGGGCCCCGGGGATGGAAAGTAGTGGGGGATCATTCCTGTCAGCGAGGCTGGCAGGGGGAAAGGCACTGTAGTAGAAAGCTTGGCCAGGGCGTGCTCACTGGAAACCAGGGTCAGGCGAAAATTTTACCTGGTGATGTAGACCATCTGAGACCAGGCCACAGACTCACCTTTTCCATGGCTGACCTGGAAGAGGGGCCTGAAGTCAGAGCAGCTGGGGGTGAAGCAGGGAGGTTTTCCTCAGGACTGCCCAAGCGGTACCCTCTCAGGAGAGGGGGCTGTTTTCTCAGACCTATCGGACACCAGCAACGCTCAGCGGAAGCTGCTCTGAGAAGCTCACATAAAGGCCAAGGGTCCTGGGGCCTCCCCAAATTTGTTTGCTGTTCTGCCCTATGTGACATGGGGCAGACCAGAGTTAAAGAGTAACCAGTAACAAAGAAGTCTGGCAGGCAGCAGAGCATTATCCAAGTTATAAGCACAACACATATGCCCCTTTCTCAGACCCTTCCCTTGGTAAGTAGTCACAGTAATTTAATAAAGGCATCAGAATTACACAACTCCCTGCACCTGAGTGATTCCAGTTCCACAGAGAAACAGCCGATCCCATTCTTAGCAGCTGGACTGGGCCCCACCTGCCTCTCACCTGAGCCCTGGGCCACCCTGGCCTGTCAGGCCTTGCTGGAATTTTCCTTCCTGGCCTCCACCCACCACGATCACCATGCCAGCCTCTCAGGGTTCAGTCGGGGTTGGGGGAGGCCACAATCTGCAAACATCCACTGAGGTAAAACAACAACATAAGTCCCTGCAGGTAAGGGAACAACCTGAGTTCTTCAGGCGGGCTCTCCAAATGGCCTTCCACTAGTCTTGTGCTCTGAGGTGAAAACAGAACCAGGTCCCCAAAGGGCAAGGTTCCTCGATCTCAGCACACCAACACGGGGCACGAAATACCCCTCTGTGGTGGGCCGCCCTGTGCGCCACAGACTTTTAGGCGCACACTGGCCTCCACCCACCAGAGGCCACAGCACCCCCACAGGTCACCACAATTGAAAAATGTCTCCTCCAGACATTGCCAAATGTCCTGTAGGGATAAAACTGCCCTCGGCTGAGCACCACCACCAAGGGGTGAGCTCCCTAAATGAGCAACTCCATACAGCTCCAAAGACTCAGGCCCCCAGAACTCCTAGTCCTACAAAATAGCTTGGGCCTTGAAGGTAGCGCTTTGGATTGAGTGGACCTGGATTAGAATCCTGCCTCTCTCTGTCTTATCAACTCTGCGACTCTGGGTAGGTCACTTAGCCTTGCTGAGCCTCAGTTACTTCATCTTTAAAATGGGAGCAATGAAATAGCACCCACCTCATAGGGAGGCCCTGGCAGTTACATAAAATGACACATAATGATTGCCTGGCACTGTGAGTGAATTTAACATTCAATAAACATTAGGGATTATTTATGGGCCTGGAAAATTCCTTTTAGTCAAGCCTAGCATTTAGTCTTCTATTT
Source organism: Mellivora capensis (assembly GCA_004024625.1). Lineage (NCBI taxonomy): Eukaryota > Metazoa > Chordata > Mammalia > Carnivora > Mustelidae > Mellivora > Mellivora capensis. Next base: position 33,542 of record PISX010010176.1, read on the forward strand.
CTGTGGCTTCTGATCTTCTCCCTTCTTCCTATGCTCCTTCCACCTGTTAAATGCCTTTGGTCTTAACCTTTGGTCTTAAGGAATCCTTCCTGCTGGTTCAAAGGCATCTGAGGTTAAAATGAAGGAAAGAAAACACACACACACATACACACACACGCACGTACACACAGAGAACCTTTCAAATCCAACCCTGCCCAGACCAACTCTCCAAACAAAGGTTTCCATCGTTGTCTAAAAACAAACTTTTCCACAGGGAGGCCTTAAAAGAGCCACAAGTCTCCAAGCCTCCAGACTCTTCTAGTTCTCATCCCCACTCTGCCCAGACCCTGGCAATATCCCTTCTCCTTGCTGGGCCTCAGTTTCCTAATCTGTGAATGAATGCCCCCCAACATTACTACTCTCCAAGACGCCACACTGCGTCGGAATTCTGCGTGTGGACAGCAGCTGGATCCCCATTTTAAGTAAGTGCTTACCTGGGAATAAGGGTCACAAAGACAAATGCGCCTCTTTTTCCCTATGTTCCCCAAGAGCCAGCACAATATAGTATTTACAGAATATAGAAGTGGGTATTCGTTGCCATGGGAGTCAGATCTGAATAAAATGATACCTGCCAGACCATTGAGACCTCGTGCAAATTAATAATGTTGCCACATCTGTAAAATGGGATAATAATAAAGGCAGAAATGATGTACAGATTATTAGACAAACATCATGAAAGCACACACTAGGTATTCAGAACACATATCTCTTCTTTCTGGACTCTAGTTTATATTGGGTAATATAACTCTGTGTCATCCTCCTCCTCTGGAAAATCCTTCCTTCTCTCCTTTCCCAGGGCTCTGTCCAAGCCCTCCTCTGCCAGGAAGCCTTCTCTGCATGGACTCTGTTTCTAAAGGTCCAAGGCCAGAAGTTTCCCAAAGACTGGCTTGGGGAGGGAAGGGGAGGAGGGGAAGAAGTTCCCTGCCCTGAGAATTTCCTTCCTGTGAATTCTGGAAGATTAACCCCTCCCCTGCTCCACCCCGGAATGGAGCACTGACCACAACATCTGTGTAGACTTTGAGTTTGCACACTCATTAGGTCAGAATCCCATAACCACGCTGAGATGGGCAGGATGAGCTGGGACAGCATCCCCTCCCCCACAACTCAGTCCCCCAGAATCCTTCCCATAGCTCACTGCCCACTCCAGGAAGACAAGGAAGAAGACCATGTGGTTTCTTCTCTCCCCTCCATGGGAGGGCCTCATACATCTCCAGCCCAGACCCTTCCTTTTGCCCAAATCCTAGGACTATAATGACTCCATGGTCTCTGGTCAGCTTGAATCCTACAGTAAAAACTTCTGACCAAAAACTGGACCGCAGGAGAGGAAGGAATAGGCCCAAGGTCTCAGCCAGTTCCAAGGCAGGGCTGAGTTAGAAAGTGGGTCTCTGGGCTCTAGACTCGCCATGCCTCTGCCCACTCCCTCTTTCCCACCAGCTGCACCCCCTTCCTGTCTCTGGTACCATAGGCTTCTCCCAGGCTCCGAAGCTTGCAATCACCTCTGCTTCTTCCCTTGCCCTGTTTCTCTCATCCTCTTGTAGCCAGTAGCCCTTTGTGACACTGGCCTGCAGACCACCAGTCCCACCCTCCCAAACCCACTGCCTCGCTCCCATCACCTCATGACAAGGAGCCCAGGCTGAACTCCCCAGAAGCCCACTCTACACAACAGGGCCAGATTCCTCTTCCTTCCACATTCCTTTTCCATGCCACTCCCCTGTCCAACAACCTGCCATGGCTCGTCTGTCCCACGGGATCAAAGCTCTCCTGCCCAACACACCCAGGAAGCTCATTCACCTACCTGATGAATGAATTCGCCCACCTGGGTTTGCCCTGCTCCCATATATGCCCCCTCCTCTCTCTCCTGGATGACCTCCTGGCTCCCTCTCAGACCTCTGGCCACATCACTCCCCTCCTCGGCAGGTCTTCTGTCCTCCCCTTCCTCCTATCCTGTTAGTCCCCCCATGAGGACCTTCCCTGACCTCCACAGCCCACAGCAGTCTCCGACTCCTCTTCGTAGTCACCACTAGCAGTTAAGGGCCTAAGCGTGGTGTTCTCCTGGCCTCATGTTATCCCTCTACTGCCTGAGCTATATGAACTTTACCTCATCGCCACATTGCAAATGGCCAACCACCAACTTGGCCATGTTCTTCCCACCTCCAACCTAGCCTGGCATTCATTCCACAAATATTATCTGAGTGCATCTGATGGGCCAGAGAGTCCTTGCCCTTGCTCTTGAAACCCTTCTTACCCTTCAAGCAATCTTAAATGCCACATGCTCCGTGAACCTCCTCACTATTCCCCAACTCCCACACACCGCCACAAAGGAGTCTTCATCTCTCCACCTTAGGACCTCCTGGTTGTTCTCCAGTCAATCTCCCCACCACCCCCATGTCCTCCCTAGACGCAGACCTTCTCCTCCTCACCCATAGCTGAGCCTCCTACAATACCCTATACCAAGAAGATGCTCAATGAATAGGCTTCACAGTGAACTGAAAGAAATAGAATCTGCCCAGTTCTCAGGCCAGCCTGGGCTCCTGGATGGCCCCAAGCTCCCCGTACATCCAAGTGACCTCTTACTGTTCTTCCAAGATTGGATTTGGGCCCAGACTGAATCAAATGACCTCTTATCATTCTTCCAAAATTAGGCTTTCCTCTTTAATTACACCTTATCTAACCACATTCTATGTGGATTCTAATTACATAATTACTTCAAGCCTTGGGACTTAAGGGAAAGAAAGAAAGAAAGAAAGAAGTGTGTATGATTATACAGGTAAGTAAACACATCAAATATGCGTATTTCTACATGCCAGATGCCATTTTTCTGTTCATATACCATTTTGTAACCCAGAAAATATAGTCCATGGAGGTGTCTAAATCACATTAAGGTAAAAAAAATCTTACTAGGTAGGAGTAGATGAAGGAGAGCTTCAAGGAGAGCCTAACCCTGAGATGGGCTTCGAAAGAAGCTTGAAGTCAGTAGCCAGCCCTCCCTCTTCCCCTACTGCAATGGAGAGGGAGCTGCGTGGTTGGGCATGGTAGATTCTGAAAACATGACCAGCCTGATCAAATACCCACTTTGTTCTGAATCCAGGCACTCACTGCACTCTTCTCCCCTTAGAGCATGCGTGCACCATTCTCTCCCCAACCAGACTATGTTCACCCTAGAGGCAGGGGCCCTATTTCAGCCATCTTGGTATTCCCAATTCTCAATCCTTCCCCCGACCAATAGGGACATCTAGCAGGCCCTTCCCCATCCATATACTCCCAGCCTTATTAAAGTATTGACCTCCCGGGGTGCCTAGGTTGGCTCAGTGGGTTAAAGCCTCTGCCTTCGGCTCAGGTCATGATCTCAGGTTCCTGGGATCGAGCCCCACATCGGGCTCTCTACTGAGCAGGGAGCCTGCTTCCCCCCTCCTCTCTCTCTGCCTGCTTCTCTGGCTACTTGTGATCTCTGTCAAATAAATAAACAAAATCTTTAAAAAAAAAAAAAAAGTATTGACCTCTCCCAATCCACTAAGCCTTCTCATGCCACGCTGCCTTTGTTCATGCTGGTGCCCCAACTTTTATCAGGACACCCTCCTCTGGTCCTCTTCCAGCCCCCTTCCACCTCCATGGCGGCCCCCACTGTAGCTGGTACTTGCCCTACCTTAGTGTTTATAACACCTGGGCACAAAAACCTTTTCATGTGCCTACTTCTCCCTTCAGACCAGGCCACCCAACTTTCTGATCACACCTTCCTGCTGGTAAAATAGCTTTGAACATATTTACTTATAAGTTAATTATAAAATCCATACTACTATAAATAGGAAAGCTACATCTTTCTTATGTTTGAGTTAAAGAATAAATAGAACTTTCACTGATGTTTTCTTCCTGCCACTCAATCGCTCTTGAGAGCTCACCCACTGCTCTAGATTAGGAACAGCGTGAGGACAGCTGGGGTGTTTTGTTCTCTTTATATTCCCAGAATCTGCGACAGAACCCAAAATTTAGTAAATGAATTAATTTGCTCACGGCTGGTGAGCCCCTTCTGTGGGCCAGGCACACAATGGGCCCTGGGGAGAGAATATGGCTAAGAACCAGCTCTGGCCACAGCCATCGTGGATCCAGCTACAGATGGCTGGGGTGGGCAGACAAACAATGATTTCCCCAACAAATGTAACAAAGCAGCTGAGACAGATACTGTGATGAATGTTCTGTCCAGAACCACTGAATCATGAGAGCCTCAAACGGGAGGTTTTAAACTGCTCCGGGGGATCAGAGAAGGCTTCCCCAGGAACACGCTGCTGCAGGTGCCATCTGAAGGACGAGCAGAGTTGGCTAGGTAGAGGGAAGAAAGAACACTCCCGGCTAAGGAAACTAAACAGGCAAAATCCAGAGGCTGGAACGGAGAAGCGTAAGTGCCAGGGACTAACAGGCCAATAAAACAAAATGAATGAACGAGCCCCAAAAGGACAGTGAGTTCCCCTCCCCATTTACTCTCCCCTATTTATCAAAACAGACCCAGCTTCCAACCTCTTAAGGGGTCGCTCAGTCTCAATACTGCCCAGCCTCTGGGCCAAGCAGGCAGGTGGGTCTCCTCCAGGCCTCCCAGCCAGCCAGGAGTGGGGTCCTGCACCCCTCCTGAGAAGCTCAAAAGCTTAGGAAGACACTTCTGGAAACCATGCCTGTTGCTATGGGCACCACCAACCCAAGGCTCCTAGGCAGTTTAATTTTTTAAAGAGAGTATTAAATATTTTACATCTTCTAACAGCACGGTTTCTTCCCTGCTACAATGGAAAGGAACCCAGGGCAAATACCCAGCAAGGCAGCCCAAGGAGGTGTGCACCCTGCCATGGAGGGTAACCTCTGGATTCCCTGCTTGCCCAGGGGGACGTTCCTCACAGGAGCAACCTGGGAATCCAGAACTGCGCACAAAAACCCCTTCTCTACTGGAGCTCCTGTGACCCCAGGAGGGGAAAATTATTCACAATTATGCTTCAGGTGAGTGAAAGGTGAGTGAAACAGCCCACGACCTTCATCATTCAAGATCAGGCTGAGACCGTGGACGGTACCGTAGGCTGGCAGGCTGGGGGCCTCCTCCCGCAGCAGCTGTTCTTAAGAGCAGCCTAGCTTCTCTCCGAGCTCAGGCATGACTAACATTTCCCAGCTCCTAGGGGGCCTCGCCCCCTCACACCTGCCAGGCGCTAACGCACCATGCCCAACAGAAAGGCCCCATAAAGCAAGCACAAAACCGTCCTCCAAGACCTGCGACTGTCTTGGGCCAGGCTCACGGGCCTGGCAACCCATCTGTCAGCAGCCAGCACCCGCCCCTGCTTAGGCCTTCAGGCCTCCGGAGTCCAGCTTTCTCTAGCTACTCTATCTTCCATCCCTACTGGGGTTTTTCTTTCTCTGGAGACTCTATTCAGTTTGTCCTGCTTAAAGCGGCCCAGTTCCTCCTATTGCCTTGGCTTTTCCATCCAGATCCCTGGCCTGCTCTCAATCCCACGGCCCAGGCCACTGGGGCAGTGACAGATTTCCCAGCTGCAGCTCCGGCCCGTCTCACCTTGCCCCACAGGCCACGGGATCCTCTCCTCTCGCCGGTCTGCTGCGCGTGTGGTCTATGAGGAGAGGCACACACAAGAGTCAGCGGTGTGTGTGTTGCAGCAGCATGGGACAGACGCCCACACAGCAACACAACACGAAAATGTTTCTGTTGTCCCCCCTCGACGCAGCATCAACAGCTACGCCCCCTGACCATGATTCTGGGCTCACAGGAAACAGCCACTCGACCCTGGCTCTGCCCCAACAGATGCCAGACAAACTCTACATGGAGATGAGCGATCTGCACGTGAACGAGCTCCTTATAGGTCACACTAGGAAACGCACGGCTGCCAGGTCCCCCACAAATTCCAGGCAACAAGGGAAACTGTTTGGATTTCAACAGCTATGTCCTGGTGACCTTTCGTACTGGGAAACCAAGTTCGAAGGCCAGCCTACGGGCTGATGTTCATAATCCATGCACCAGCCATTATATAAATGAGTAATGAGTTTGCGCATTGACACGTGGGCAGTTCCGGGATCTTCTAAGCACCCATTCCTGTCACAGCTGCCCCGAGCTAGCGCGTCATCCATGAATGGTGGAAAGTCACGGCCCCAAGGAGAACAAGCTTGGCAAAGCCAGGTAGAGGTCACAAGTACTCAACAATCCTGACCACAGGTCCTCAGGCAGCACGTGTGTGGCCCCGTGAGAAGCCAGGTAGCCAGAAGCAATCTCCCCCCAGGTCAGTCCCGAGTCAGACACCTGACTGACTGTCTCTCGGTCCATCCCTGGCCGTGTTCTGCCCCCCTGTCCTGCGTGCCTTACCTGGCTGAGGCGAGGTGCCGGATAGGTCAGGGGTGTCCTGGGCACCATCACCACTCCCGCCCCCATACACCCTGTCCTACCAAAACCTTCCCGCCTCAAAACCTGAAATAAACTGCTGGACGCCTGCAGGGAAGCCAAGAGCCCCATGCTCTTGCTCACGGACACCTGCTCTACACGTTCAAGGATGCCTGTTCTACACATTCACCAGCGCCTGTTCGAGGGACGAGATGAGCCTGTGCCTATGAAAGCACTTCTTCAACTGCAGTTCCGCGTGCAAGCAGGGATTCGCCCAGCAAATGGGGTGCTCTCCCGGCCCTGGGGCTAACATCGGAGCTCCCTTTCTCCCCCAAAACAGGGCACCCTGACCACACCAGGCCACACCAGGTGGACCTGCTTGCAAGACTGAGCAAATCACCAAGCGACGGAAATCCCGAAGAGAAGCTTGGGCTCCAACTGCCAGATCACCCAGGATCCGTCCCTTCTCTCCTCCATACACCTCTGGCACATCCCTCTGCTCCACGGGGCTGACCGCCGATGTCTGAGACCCGCCCCCCGCCAAGGCAGAAATACAGTAGTGGGAGAAGAAATGTCTGGGGACAAGACAAAGGGCCATGGGTAGAGGCAGACCAGAAGGAAAGGGACATCAAAGGGGTTCCTTGTTCAAGTGTCAGTGACGAGCTTTGTGGCCGGCATTTTTACATCGGGTCTCACGCCCAGAGCAGCCCCCAGCCTAGACACATTCGGTTCTGGGTCCCTCTGCAGGCGGTCAGTCAGCTCTGCAAACGCACCTCGCCTGCCAACATTCTTTCTCCGCTCTGCGGTCTGTTTGAAAATGCCTCCTTGACTCCACCAATAACTTGTCTCCTTCTCCTCAACAAGCAGCCACCACTACCAGGCACAGACTAAAGACTTGCGTCATTGAGTCAGCCGCAACCCTGGGAGGGAGGCACCTTTATTTTCTCCGTTGGACAGGGGAAAGCCTGGGGCAGAGAGGAGCCACTCGCTCTAGGAGGCAGCAGGCGCGGGCAGCACGAGCATGGCGACCGTGCTCTTCGTCATCTGCTTGCCCCTCACTTCCAAGCAAGAAGAGCCAAGCTCCAGGAGAAGAGATCTGTTCCCAGCTTGGGCCCATCCGGCGACATGGCCTAGAACAAACGGCTTCTCTCTGCATCGGCTGCCTCTTCGGTGAAACAAGGCTGATCACAGATGCCTGCTCTAGAAACACAGAAGCTTAGCTCTCTCTGTAGCCCAGTGCAGGCTGCCCGAGAGAACTTCCTGAGATGACAGGAACTTGTGTCTAGGAGCACTGGTGGGAACGAGGGACTGAATGGCAAACCGTATTTCATTTTAATTAAGTTAAAATGAATATGGCTGGTGTCCACCACACTGGAAAGCTCAGCTCTAGTCTAGAATTCTAGAAGGGCAAAAGCCACTTCTCTTTGGTCACCGCTGCATTCCCAGAGCCCAACCCAGACCCTGGTGTGCGGCTGGTGCTCAGTAATTATTTGTTGAACAAATCAAAAGCAAAGGACTTTTCAGGTGCTCTAATAAGGCTTCCTCTCCCACCCCAGGATTGATTTCCCAGGCTCCCTGGCTAATGGACATCTAACCTTGGCTTGGCAAAGAGCTCAGGGCCCCCCAAATGCAATACAGCAGGGACTGGCTCTCAGGATGAAAAGTGCTTCTGTGAAGCCAAATTTATCTCCCTGAAATTCCTACTTACTAGTCCTGGCACATTAGCTCACAGGTTTAGGAAAACCAAACTAAATTATGAAAAAGCACTTAAACATCTGTAACACTATAAACGCAGGATTGTATCTATAATTCACTTTCTTCGTTAAGATGAATCTGATCTTACCTTGTAACAGCATGAGGCCCATTAAACAAATACATGACGGTGACCTGTTTGGGGGAAACAGTCCCCCAGTGTCAGGGCTGTGGTATAGGACAGCTATCGCTGCTGACTTTCCCATCAATGCATTTGCGATTTGGGCCCCAAGCTCCGTAACTGTGCCAAGGAGTGTGCAGCTGGACTTCCAAGGAGCAAGGCCTCGTTCTCTGAGCAGGGTTGGGGCATTCTGGCAGATCAGCTCCTGTTTTCTTTTTTCCTTGATGTACTCTAAGTGGAAAAGCCTAACATGCACCAAGGGCCATGCACCCAGGGCTATGTCAGACACAAAGAAGACTGGGATGCAGTCCCCACGAGGAGCCCGCCGTCCAGAGGGGAAGGTCAAACCTGCAGCGCACCGACTGTTTCAGGCACGGAACTTCAATCAGGAGCAAGACAGACATGCCACAGTCACTCAGTGTGACCAAGGTCCTCACAGACATATCTACAAAAGATTGACCGGGCTGCCTCAGAAGAGATACCAGGAAGGCTGCTAGCACCGTGCCTTGACACAGCAGGTATTTACGGCCATGAACTCAACCAAATCTTGACGCACAGCTCATTTTAATGTAGGGGAAACCAAGACCCGGACAAGTTAAAGTGACTTTTCAAGGTGCCCCAGGTCATTAGTGATGGGGCTGGACATTAACACCTGAGCCTTGTCACTCTCCAGCCCACCAGCCCACAATGCCCGCTCACGGTGCTTCTTCGGCTACCTGGCACGGGGAGAAGGCCAGATCTGCTGCCTGTTACTAGGTCTATCTCAGAATAAACAACAGATTTATTTTTGTAAGACTGCATGCTTGGGACGCTCTTGAAATCTCATGACTAACTGTATGCATACCACCTTAGAAATGTGCATTCAATCTGTGTGCAAACATTTCTTGAGAATATACGCTACCTCTAGCAGGTACCAGTTTAAGGGCTTGGACAAAGAGATGAAACTTCTGGCTAAACTGGAGGGTGAAACACCCATATTTTTCCCTGCTCTGTCCTAGAACCCCACTAAAAGGACAGTAGAAAATTCTGATTTTTGATGGAAAGAAGACAATGACAGACAAGATATATCAACAGAATTCTGGAAGACAGAGAGCTGACCGCCATGCAGTAGCGGGCTCAGTTTTCTGCCTTGCTAAGTGCAAGCAGGGGAGGGAAACACTAAGCACGCGGGGACTTACGCCACAGAAACAGAGGGGACTTACGCCACAGAAACAGAAGAAGCCTCCGGAATTGGAGGCACCAAGGATTAAGAGGGGAGGGGAGGGGGGCTAAAAAAGAGAGTGCGCTAAAAGTTTGTTGAAGGAGCACTTCCAGCCCAGGGATGTCTCTCCTACCATCTACTCAGTCTGGTGACTTCCCTCCCTCAGGCAGAAGAAGGCAGAGATTGGCTGTTTAGGCAAACTACACCAGAGACTCGGGATGCAGACACAGTTGAGGGAGGTACACAGCTGAGAGAAGAAAGGAGAGAAGGGGGCAACCTTCAAAAAAGAACAGAGTAAGGGCAAGTCTGCACACCGAACAGGGTATGCAGCCTCCTTTCCCATCAGGGTTCCCACAATGCAAGACATCCAGGCTATTTCACCCCAGGCAACATTTCTCTTCAGGAAAACCCAACATCCCCCTGAGAAAAGATCTATAGGCACAGACATCGAAAGCGGGCTCTCTTCTGGAGCCCACGATGAAGTTAAGCCCCCTTCCTTGTCACACAAATGCCCAATCAGCAATCTTAAAATATAAATGGATAGTCAAGGATCAGTGGAAGAACAGCTCCAGTGGGAAATTCAGTAACTGAAACAAGCAGGAAAGGGGACATGGAGGAAACAAAGACAAAGCAGAAAAGAGCAGAAGAACACCATAAACAGAAACAAAAACAAAAACCTAACCTAAGTGAATTTATTGCACCCATGAAACAAGAACAAAATACTATTTTAAAAAAAAAAAGTGAGCATCAGAGAATGACGTATTCCAGAAAGTAAGCATGCAAGCATGTTTCATGCAAAACCATAAAAACATAAATTTGAAAATTCAAAAGAGTTAAGAATGAAGCTGAAGAGGTGTCTCTCACAAAGTAAAACAAAAATAAAATGAAAAACAAGAAATAAAAGATTTTAAAATTATAAACTCGGGGCACCTGGCTGGCTCAGTTGGTACAGCATGTGACTCTTGATCTCAGGGTTGTAAGCTCAAGCCCCGCACTGGGTGCAGAGACTACTTTTAAAAAATAGTAAAATGTTTAAAAACATAAAATAAAAATAAAAATTATAAACTCAACCCAGGAAGTCCAACATCCAACTAACAGAAGAGTTCCAAAGACAAAAGAAAAAAGGGATCTTACCAAGGAAAAATATAAGAAAATTTCCCAAAACTGAAGAATTTGAGTCTTCAGACCAAAACAGTACACTAAAGGACCTAGCACAATAATTTTAAAAGCAAGAAAATTTACAGTACAGAGAAAGAGAGATGATCCTAAAACTTGCAGTGAGAAAAAAGTAGGTTACCCATAGGTGATCAAGAATCCAAAGGGCATCTGAATTTTTGCCATTAATATTAGAACCTAGAAGACAGTGGAGCAATGCTTTCGAAATTCCAAGGGACCATGGCTTTCAACCTAAAATTCTAGACAAATTAAACCACCTATTAGGGGTGCCAGGGTGGCTCAGTCAGTTAAGCGGCTGCCTTCGGCTCAGGTCATGATCCCAGGGTCCTGGGATCGAGTCCCACTTCAAGCTCCCTGCTCCGTGGAGAGCCTGCTTCTCCCTCTCCCTCTGCCTGCTGCTCTGCCGACTTGTGCTCTCTATCTCTCTCTGTCAAATAGATAAATAAAATCTTGAAGAAAAAAAACAAAAAACAATGAAGTGTAAATGTTGAATCAGGATATTTCAGACGTGCAAGTTTGAAGTGAACCTCCACAGACCCTCTCTTAGAACCTCCTGGGAAAATAAACCAAGAAAGAGGAAACAGAGGATCCAGCCCAGGACAAGGTAAAGGAATTCCCAGGATGAGTCATGTCACAGGCCTATAGGTCAATCAACCCAGAAAAGAGGAGAGGGTTGGAGGCCTCTGGGAGGGAGGTCACCAAGGGAAAAATGGTAATAAAATAAAGAGGAACATGTGTTATAAAACATAGATGTTTTAAAATTCTTTCAGAGACTTTGAGAATTAGTTATAAGTACATAGAAAACAAAATAGAAAAAAGAAGGCAACGATCAACTAAAAAAAAAAAAAGATGTACAAGAAAGGAAATATAGCACAACTATATGGTTCAGCCATGAACACTATTTACATAGCCAAGATAATGTAAGCATTGAATATCAATATAACCCAAAACTGTGATGTAACCATATTGGGAAGACAGTGTGAACAGAGGTATGTGGGGAGAAGAGGGGACTAAGGGCTCCTCTAATCCATGGTAGAACATCAAGGAATAATATCCAAATTGAACAATCAGGAAACAGCATTGTTAGCAGGCAACTCACAAATATAATTGTACTATTAGGAAAAATAGCTAACAGAGTTGGAAGTGACTGTGGTAGGCAGAATAATGGCCCCTCAAAGATGGTGTCCATATCCTAATCCTCGAGCCTATAAACATGTTATTGGCATAGGGGAATTACAGTTACAAATGGAATAAAGGTTGCTGATCAAGGGCACTTAAAATAAGATTGCTAGATTATGCAGGCAAGCCCAAAGTACTCCAAGTGTAGGGAGTCAGAGGAAGGTGGGACTCTGTGAGAAGTCAGAGTGATGCAGTGGGAGGGGCCTCAGCCAGCCGGCTCTGGCAGAGGAAGGGGGCCAGGGGCCAGGGAAGGCAGGCAGCCTCCAGAAGCCAGAAGACTGCAACTAAGGACAGAGATTCTTCCCAGAAGGGAATACAGCCTGCTACCACCTTTATTTTAGCCCAGTGAGAACCTTTTCAGACTTCTAACCTACATAACCATAATATGAATTTATGTTGCTTCAAGCCACTTTGTTGGTGGTAATTTGTTACTGCAGCAATAGAAAATCACATTCAGTGACCAACTCCGGGGAGTAATCGCTGGAATGAGAAGGGGTGACACAGTGTTTCTTTATAAGCCCTGCAGTGTTACCTGACTTTAAAAAGTATACACACCCACAAACACACACTTTTTAAAAAAAAGTATGTGTGTATATTACATACACACATATATACATAAATAAAATATGACTTTGATGTAAATTAAAATTGCATTTAAAAAGGGATGAAACATAGATTCTGTCTTGCCAGATCTCACAATCTGGTAGAAAAGACAGACAGGGAACTTGCTACTGCTGAGCAGAGGAAGAAAAGCACCTCTTTCAGATGTGAGGAGAGTCTGAAAGGAGAAGGAAGAGTCAGCCAGGCCAAAAAGAAAAGGCCCTCCGTGAGGGACAAGCTCTGGAGGGAGGGAGAACCTGGTTTCTGGGGACACGTATGAGTGTTCGTGACTGGGACATCCAGTAGGTCTGGCAGAGCCAGCGGGAAGGGCCAGGGGCAGGGGGCAGCTCTCCACACAACCAGGCTTGGTGCCTGCCGCACTGCTGGCTTCTCCAGCCGGGCACAGGACCTGCTGTGCATGCTTCAAGTGGACATGGGTAAGTGAAGGCCCAGTATACACACAGTATTTTCCTGGACCATCAGTTGTACTCAATAGCAGAGCATATATTTTTTTAAAGATTTTATTTATTCATTTGAGAGAGAGAGAAAGAGAGAGAGAGAGAGCAGGAGCAGGGGAAGAGGTAGACGGAGAGGAGAAGCAGTCTCCCCACTAAGTGGGTAGCTGGACATGGGCTCCATCCCAGAACCCCAAGACCACAACCTGAGCTGAAGTCGAATGCCTAACCGACTGAGCCACCCAGGCACCCCGACAGTAAAGCATTTAAATACCTTTATACTAAAACCAGCACAGACATATTACAGAGTAGGGTACAAAACTCATGTGAATTTTTAACATATTAACTAGAGATTTCAAGGCAACTGCTTGCTTGCAAGGCCAGCTTTAGACACTAAACTATCTGCTGACCACTGAGAACCAAGACTCAATCTTCTTTGTAATTAGTCTGAGTCAGAAGAAAATTTTCAAGCACCACACCAAGCATCCATTAAAGCACTAGGAACTTCAGGGGGCGCGTGGGTGGCTCAGTGGGTTAAAGCCTCTGCCTTGGGCTCAGGTCATGATCTCAGGGTCCTGAGATCAAGCCCCACATCAGGCTCTCTGCTCAGCAGGGAGCCTGCTTTCCTCCTCTCTCCCTCTGCCTGCCTCTCTGCCTACTTGTGATCTCTGTCTGTCAAATAAATAAATAAAATCTTTAAAAAAAAAAAAAAAAGCACCAGGAACTTCATCCCTGCAACCTGTCAGTGGGTGCCTACCCTCCCTGTGCCTAGCTTCCCTTGGGTCCCAATCGACATGAATCAGAAAGCTGAGCAACATCTCATTCTTTTCCAAAGGGGCCTGGGTCTTGCCACTGACTGTTGTGTTAGCCCAGCTTAGGGAAACAAACAAAAACCATTACACTGAATTCTTACATGTACTCTCTTGGCCATAAGTCCCCCGACTTCCCCGACTCTAAGCGTTAAGAGAATCACAGACAAGAGTCCTAGCTTCACCATCAACACCTCCAGCCTTTACAGTACAGGCCTCTGTCAGAGAACACACTGCACTCTTTCCATGGAAGGAAGTCAAGAAATAGGGCACATCTCTTGGGAGAGGGTGTCCCTTGTGTCCACAATACAGGGGTGGAAACTTTTTCTATTGTTGTAACTGTTTTTGTTATAAAAACAATAATATCCACATGACAGTGAGCCGAGAAATTTTTTTTCTATAAAGAGCCACTACTGACCACAGAAGAAAAGGGGGGAGGGGAGGGGAGGTGGAAATCAATGGAAGGCCACACAGAAAGAAGTAAAAAGCAATTTAATTGGGTTTGGTTTCTTTGTTTGTTTTGTGTATAAAACACATACCCACACATGGGAAGAGAGTGAACTCAACTGACTGTAAATTAAGAACAGAGAAGATTCAATTTTAATAGCAGTAAATGTATTAAAATATACTACGAAGCTGTATTATTGACAGTCAAGAAAGAATGGGGAGGAGGGTAAGAAGAAAGAGAAAGATTCAGCAGGAGGAGAGAGAAAGAAATGTATAGAGGAGGGAAACGTGGGAAAGCAAGAAAGAGAGGACAGTGAGATACACAGACACTCAGGCCTATCCCTGCACAAAAAGAGGGAACAACTCAAGGAATCTACAGAGACACTTCCCAGGCCTGACCGAGGAGCCAAAGTAAACTACACCACACAGGCCAGCTGTTGGCTTGGGCTATAGACTTCAAAGTATTATCACCTTTCATCCTTGCTTTTGAACGGCTACTGATCCAGTTAACCACTATTCACAGCTCTTTAATTGCTCATTGAAACATTCGGAGGCTTAGCTCAGGTCCCAGGCCAGAAGCTCCCTGCGCATGGGCTACAGTTCAGTGAATCAGCCAGCTCCAAGCGTGCCCTCTGAAAAGGGAGTAGGTGAAACACTATCTCCTAAGACATACAAAACACTGATGAAAGTTTGAGGAGAAAATGCTGCCTGAGTTGAAAAGAGATTCTTTGGAGAACTTTCTTTCATTTTGCATTGTTAAAAAAACCTGGGACTTCAGCAGAACTGGGTCCCACCTCAGCATTCTCTGGCCTCACCGCCAGCACACCTGACTTCCCACATGTTCAAGTTCCATGTGGCCCAGTGGCTCCAAAGGCCTCAGCTGACCCTACGGCAAAGCAGCCTCTACCATACTCTGCAGTCTGAGGGTCCACAGGAGAGATCCCAAGGACACTCCACGGCCACCCCAAGCCCAGGCAGGTCCACCCACTCCCACCCCTGTCTAAACCAAGCCTCTTCTTGCTTCCCTCACTCCAAGGCTGCAGAAATCTGCTCTCTCCCAGCTGGCAAAGGCCCCCTTTCAGCTCCATCCCTCCCTCCTCCAAGCTTGGAAGCTGTGTCCCCCCCACCCCTTTCCTCACCTGACCTGCCTCCAACCTCTCTTCTTCAACCATGTTTCCTCCTCACTTTCTCTATCCCATTTTAGAATCTCAGAGAAGGAGGGAGTTAGAGCTACATCTAGAACCCGGGACCTCGAGAATCACCACACTGGGTTCCTGTCCCAGCTTTGCACCTTCCTACCTGTGTGACCTGGGGCAAATCACCAAACCTTCCCAATCCCTCAAATTCCTCGGTGAGGGGGGGCGAGACCTGGCAGTCACAGTTTTCTTCCAAGGCTCATGCTCTAAACACCTGAATATTCACCTGTACAACTGTAAATAAAGCAGAGAGTTAAACGTACACAGGAAGGAGGAAGGAATTCTAGAAACTCCTTTTCCTGAGCATTCTGCCAATTCAAGTCACCCCAGTCAACCTCCAGAGGGTCTGTGCCCCTCATTCCAGGCCATTCTAGCTCTGAACTATTTACATGCAGTAAATCCTCATCAATCACACTAATTGAGGAAAAGTTGAATCTGAAGCCATCAGAGGCCTGAGTCCTGGAATAATTCTTTCATGCCATTGAGCAATACTGTGACTTTAACATCGTTTAGCAAACAAAAAGGAATATTAAAATGCCCTCACAAACTGCACTTGTGAATCTAAGAACGGTGATGCGATGCTGTCAGGAACCCGGGAAAATAGTCTGCTCCAAAGCCTTCCGCTTTTTATTCCAACAAGGACATGGGCCCAGAGCGTGGAAGCCACAAGCCCAAAACCCAAAGCAGGTTGGTGGCCAGGAGGTAGTCCTGCCTCTGGTCCCAAGCTCCTTCACCAAAGTTTTTTGGGACTATCCATCTCCTTTTACAGAGATGGATTAAATCCTAAATGACCACTGAGTGCCCTCTACAGCAAATCTATTTCCATGTCCAGGGAAGGGTCCAGACCTAAGTTTGAATGACCAGATGATTACCAATGCTGCCTGATAAAAAGCCTTCTTTCCTGAACCCTGCCCAACCCCAGAGTCTGCTATCTATATGGAACTCTATTTTAGGGAAGGGAAAATAGGGGAACACTGAACAGTTCTTTGTTCTGTGAGTAAGAAGCATCTGCTCGTCCCCTCCCAGGACTCCAACCTCACCCCCCATTATTCCCAATCCCTTCAGAAAAGTTCACAGAAACTATCCAACTAGCAGGAAAGAGAGCAGGTAAGAGGAGGATCGGGCCAACAGGGGGTGGGCTTGAAGGGAAGATGACAATACCCTTCGCGCCTCTTGGCCCTGCAGGGTAGAAAGCATTTCTTTTCAGTTGCTAATTCCCTGCTGGGAAGTCACCAAAAACAGCTAAACTCAGGGCCCTCCAGCTGAGAAATGAGCTCTCCGCAACCCCAGGAGAGCTACCCCTTTGCTAACCATCCACTCTGTGGATGGTTATTGCGCAGGGCAAAGGTGCCAACAGACCCACCCTTCTCTGCCATCCCCTCAGGCCAAGAGCCTAAGACAGCAGAGCTTGGCTGGCAAGGAGCTATTTAAGGCAGCATCAAGAGGGTGGGGCAGAAAAATTGCTGGCAGCATCCTCTTCCTCCACCCCTCCCTCAAGCCAACACACACACACACACACACAGACACACACACACACACCCCCTCCCAGTGGGTAGACAGCGATCTATCTCACCTGTGTCTCTAACGGCTGTAGATCTGGAGTCTCCAAATGTCCGGCATGTGCTTTCTGTCATTGAGTGTGCTGTCCCCATCTGTTCCCCACCCCACTTTCAATCCACCCCCTTCTCTTCAACCACCACCAAGCTTCCTTTCCCATCAAAAACATAAAACTGAATCTAAATAGAGGAGCTCAAAAACCAAGGAGAGTGGAGACAGACAAGCCATCCCTGGCCTTCACCTATGAAAGGAAAAGGGGCGTGAAGGTGGGGGGGGGTGATGTCAGAGGCCTGACTGCCAGATAGGTTCCATGATGTCTCTAAATGAACCTCCCTCCTATTGACAGTGAAATCAATTCTGGCAATTTCAGCAGGTCGGCCCTGTGACAACAGGAGCATCCCAGCACTCAGTTTAAAACAAAAATCCAAAGGTTCAGCCAGAACATGCTGGGAAAACACAAGGTCTGGATAAAAGGAGCCATGCTCAGTGGGATCCCTTCTGCCTTTATGTAGCAGTGTAACAGTGTAATAAATTCTGCCTGCCCGAAGAAAGCATGCACTGGTGAATTTCAAAGCCATCTTACGACAGCGGATGCAGGGGGGGATGCAGAATTTGACAGCACATCCCCCCATGAAAGGTACATAATGACTTCAGGCCTCTTCCCCTCTACCTTGAACGGCGCTACCGCTTATTAAGGAAGCCACATCGGAAAGCAGCCAGGTGGGAGCTAGGGATGCCCGGGGAATTCGGAGAAAGGAGTTGCTTTCCGTCCATGTCGGTGATGAGCTGCCTAGCAAGATGCTGCCAGTCACTCCGGGGGGAAGAAGCAGCATGGGCGGATGGGCACGCACGGTGTTCCCGGACCCACACACGTACCCGCTCATTCAGGCGGGTCCTAGGCCAGACCGATCGTCCTAGCGCCCCTCCAGCCGCCCTCTCCTCCCGGGGGATGCTGATGAATGAACACACCTGCGATGCCTCCATCCTGCCGCTCGCTCCCTCCTTCCTCCTCTGGCTGCTGCAGAGGAGCCCCTCCGCGGTAGTTTCACTTTACAGCACAAACCCACCCGGGCTTTGATGTCTTCTCCACCCACCCATATTGCAGCCAGCCTGAAGCAGGCGGACATTCTCTCCTAGCAGTGGCCATGATCGCACGTACCCCCACCCACAAAAAATAAAACCTGAATCCCGGGGACCCCAGCACCCTGGGGAACTTTCCTGGAGAGACCGGGGATCCACCCAGCAGGAAGGAAGGCTCGGCCGAGGGGGACCACGGCTTTCCCTGTGACTACGAGGATGCTCTGGGGGAGGGCGTCCCCCAAGTCCCTCCAACAGCTGGCCCTTTAAACGCGCCTCCTCCGAGCGCGGAACAAAGGC
Organism: Mellivora capensis; assembly: GCA_004024625.1. NCBI lineage: Eukaryota > Metazoa > Chordata > Mammalia > Carnivora > Mustelidae > Mellivora > Mellivora capensis. Next base: position 51,806 of record PISX010010176.1, read on the forward strand.
GCCGCCGGCGGGGGCCCGGCGGCCACACGCCCCCGGCGCCGCGGCCGCCGGTCCGGAGAGCGCGGGCGGGCGAGCCGGAGGCTGGCGCGGGCTTACCTTGCGGGTCTCCGGGCGGGCTGGAGGCGCGCGTCCTGCCCCACTCGCACTACACGCTGCAGCTGGCCCCGCTCTGTTTTTCTGGGACTCGGTGCTGACTTCACCGACACTCCGCGGCCGACCAATGGGCTGCGGCGGCCGCCCCCTCATTAGCATGCGTCTGGAACCCTCCACTCCGACAGCGCCCAGGCGGTGGGCGGTGCCAGGGGGCGGTGCCCGGTCCGGCCGTGACAGGAAGGGGCGTGTGCGCCAATGGGAGGCGAAGAACCGCCCTGCCGCCCCGCCCCACGGCATTGTGAGCGGAGAGCGCGGGCCCGCGGATCCTCCGCGACGAGGCGCGCGCGGTCTCAGTAACCCTTTCTGTCCTGGCAGGCCACTGGCTTGGCCCTAGGTTGACACCGCGCGCCTTCTGGTCCTTTAGAAGGCTCCCCCGTGGGAAGCTGGGAAGGAACCTAGAGCATAAAAATAACAGCTAACGTGTCTGGAGTGCATATATTACTTACCCCTGTGCCCAGTTTGCTCATTTGTAAAATGGTATAATAGTAGGTTGTAGTGGGGCATCTGGGTGGTTTAGGTGGTTAAGCGGCTGCCTTCGGCTCAGGTCATGATCCCAGAGTTCTGCGATCCAGTCCCGCTCCACCTCCCTGTTCCACGGGGAGTCTGCTTCTCCCTCTCCCTCTGCTTGTGCTCTCTCACTCTCTCTCTCAAATAAATAAATAAAATCTTTTTTTTTTTTTTTTTTTTTTTTTTTTTTAGTAGTAGGATGTAGTGAAGATTAACATAGTTAACCTATGTAAAGCATTTAGATCAGTGCCTGGCCTTTTTGCTACATAACTGTTTGCTACTATCATAATTATACTCTGTACCAACCAATGTGCTTAATGCTTCTTGGATATTTTCTCATTTTATCCTCAGAGCCTTATAGAGAAGGCACTGTCACTAATCCCTATTTTCTCAAGTGGGAAAACTGTTGAGGTTTAAGTGGCTTGCTCAAGGTCACACAGAAAACAACGCAACCAGGATTTGAACTTGGGCTCTGAGATTTCATTCATGCATGTGACACACATTCAGGGAGGCAAATGCTGGTCCCTGGGGTTACAGCAAAAAACAGGGACGCTTCCCTTCATTAGACTTCCATTTTAGTGAGGGAGACAGGCAAGTGAAAAAATCTGCAAAGTGAAACAGAGTGAAGAGAATAAAACAGGGCAATATACAAGTGAAGAGAAGGGTATTTTTTGAGTTCAGAGCTAATTGCCACTGGGCATACCATCCTGACCCCCTCCAGTACCCCCTCAGTGTTACAGGAGAGGAATCAGAGAGGGGAAGCTGCTTACCCAAGGTCTCAGGGCCAGTAAGCAGGCACACCTAGCTCCGAACATCCCCAGGACATCCCTGAAGGTAGAGCGGTCATCCCCTGGGCTGAACAAAACTGACTTTTGTGAGCTGCCATTGACAAGAACCTTCAGCCAGAGCACGTTCCCAGTTAACAAGCTGTGTGTGGTGAGGTAACGACAGGGTTAGGCCTTAATGACTGCACAGCCTGATGGGAAACACATCTGCTAAGGTTCTTAGATGTCAAGGAACAGTGACGAGTTTTTACTAAGCATCGGCTGTCCTCTTCCGTGTAAAGAAAAAAGAAATTTAGAACACTCATAGCCGCCTCGGAGCTCATTGCACAACTGAGGAGACAAGATGCCACCAGGAAACCACTCATCCTAGGGAGCTCCCAGCCCATGTCTCCTTCCACTTTCACCTTATCCTTCGGCTTTGCAAAAAAGACTAGATTAGGAATCAGGCTCCCCAGGCTCTGCTATTAGCTTACTCCCTGATCTAGGCAAGACGGTTCCTTCTGGGTCTGGAAAGTAATAAATGACTTTCACTCAAGCACAGCTAGTCTGCTAGGCACTGTCCAGTACCTGCGCTGAGGGCTTGGCGCGTGTTAACTCACGCCACACAACCACCCCAGGAGGGAGTCCTATACTTATCCTGACGTTGTCCACAGAGGAGGAAAATAACAGACAGGGAGAGAAACCAGAGAAGTTGCCTACCTCGCAAACTTAAGGCAACACCATTCAGAATTAAAAAAAAAAAAATTAGAACAATTCAAATGTCCAATTTTAATTGGATAAGAAACCTTTCTACTAAAACCTTATGACAGAATACCATACAGCCACACACAAAAAGTGAAAAAGTACAGTGATATTGACACACAAAGATGTACATAATACATTATTGAATAGAAAAGTAGATTGAGGGGCACCTGGGTGGCTCAGTTAAGCATCTGCCTTCAGCTTAGGTCATGATCCCAGGGTCCTGGGATCAAGTTCCACAACGGGCTCCCTGCTCAGCGGGGAGTCTGCTTCTCCCTCTGCCCCTCCTCCTGCTTGTGCTCTCTCTCTCTCTCAAATAAATAAAATCTTTTTTTAAAAAGTAGATTGAGAGGCACCTGGGTGGCTCATTTGTTAGGCGTCTGCCTTTGGCTCAGGTCATGTTCCCAGGATCCTGGGATCAAGTCCCGCCTCAGGCTCCCTTCTCCGCGAGAGGCTCGCTTCTCCTTCTCCCAGTCCCCCTGCTTGTACTCCCTCTCTCACTGTGTCTCTGTCAAATAAATAAAATCTTTCTAAGACATAAATAAATAAATAAATCATAGATTGAAAACTAGTTTAATACTGCAATACCATTAGAACTATTTTTATGGGATTGCGAGTAATTATTTTTTTGCTCATGTATATTTTTATTTTTTCTTCAAAAACATCTAGCAAATTATTTAATTAAAATAAAACAAAATAATTTTAAAATGAAAAACCATACTCTATCTCTGGAAATTTTATATATAGACAAGTCCATCCTTGTAAGTGGGCAAGTGCTTTGAGGAATCTTAAGTGAGATCTACGTCTTTGAGTCATCCCTCAGATATCGAATTCTGCTGGTTCCAGGCTGTTTATGAGATAAATGGAAAAGATATGAGATAAATGGAAGGACAAGAGGGAAGAGAAAAGGGGAAAACAGAGAGAAAGAAAAAATCCTACTATCCTTCGAGACTCATCTCAAATGTCTCTTCCAAGAAGAGTTCAGAGTCATGGTCTAATAACATCTTAACAATGAAAGCCACCAAAGAAATCAGCAGGTGTAATTGTGTCAACTCATTTTTGTCTTCAGTCATTCACTGATTCATTGAATCAAGGCCCTGTACTGGGCTGGTGAGACCTGACTCCCGACCTCCTCCAAAGATAACTTCTGAGAAAGCAGAGGCCCAGAGAAGGCCAGCTCCATGGGTGCACATTCTGCGCTGGAAAGGGTCCCACTTGCGGTTTAGTAGCATCTTTAAATTTTTCATTTCAAGTGAGGGGCCTCACATTTTCATTTTGTAGTGGGGCCTACAAATTCTTGTAAATTCTGGGGCCTGTCCTGGGAAGGAGAAACGCTAAGCCCTTCTCAGCGTATCAGTAATCAAGCCTGGAGTAAAGCACAGCACTTTCCGTTCTCATCCCATCTCATAGCACAAGCTCATTCCTGGTTCCCAAAGAAAGTGAGCACCCCCGCCTTCCAGTCCCATAGCACTTCACTTCTTCCTTTCTCATGATACGGCCATATTTGGCATGAACTCACACACATACGTGTATAGTCCTATTGCTCATCCTCTCTACCCACCAGACTGTAAATTCCGTGAGGTCCTTGCTTGTGTCTGCTTATCTCCAACAGCGCTTAGCACTGTGCTTTACATACTGTAAAAAAGGCCCTTAAACTTAGTCTTATTAGTAACTCCTCATTTTCTCTTCATGGGCATCAGATTATTCCCAGCAGTCCTTCCACTGCTGGAGAGAAATAACAGCATCAGGCAGGAGAGTTGAGCACACAAACCAAGATCATAAACATGCTGTAGGAAGCATCCCCCAAGCAGGTCATAACTGTGGGAAAGTAGGGGAAGAGGGAGAAGGATTCTGCAGAGGACAGCCCAGAGTGGTCAGCATTTCCTCCATCTTTCTAGCCACACGGACTGTAGGAGAGGGAAACAAACAAGACAACCTAGAGATGGCAGGGAGCATGGTGGTGAAGCCTGTGGACAGAATCCTGTCTCCAACACTTAACATGGAACTCTTGTGTAAGCTCTCGGGTCCCTCCTCTGCGACTCGAGGAACACACAACCCTCTGAGGTTTACTTGCAAGCCGTAGGTGAAAGCATGCATGGAAAGTGCTTACACACTGCCTGACCCATAAACACTCAGTAAGTAGATATTGTTACTAATATTACTGGAAGGCCAAGTCGTGAAAGATGCTCTCCTAAAATGTGTGGGTTTTGTTAACGTGTTTCCCCAGTTACCCAAAAGAAGGACCATAACTATTTTCAGCTACATCAGCTGGAGAACGCCAGAATGGGAGAGAAGAACATGGGATAAGGGAAAGGGACTTATTATGTACCAAAGAGTTTAGCAGATACATCTCTAAAGCTCTGATGAGCATTTGTAGCTGATTTCCTTTGTGACATCTTGAAGAAAGTGAACCAAGTAATGGAAAGAACCAAACTTCCTTAAAGAACAGATTTTCTTGTTTCTTACTGATTAATTACTGAGAAAAAGTGAATCTACAGTCTCACGTCTGAGGGCACAGAACTGACATGAAGATCAGTGCCAGATCAATGCCAGATCAATGAAGATCAATGCCAGACCCAAGAATTCCACATTCTTTGGAGGTCAGTAAGAAGGTCAGGACTGACAGATAACTGTATTACTGTGTTAGGGTAGTTTGGTGAGATGGATGGACGTTAGTCAGAAGTCTATGGGACCATAGAGAAATAAGAGGAGCCGTGGGGATCACCATGTTTGAGAAGCTGTGCCAAGATGAGTATGAACCAGTAACTTCAAGAGTCTAGTGACGGGCTTCCATTTATCAATCTACAAACACTTGCTCTGGGGTGCCTGGGTGGTTCAGTGGATTGAGCATCCAACTCTTGGTTTCAGCTCAAGTCACTATCTCATGACTTTTGAGATCCAGCCCCACAGCAGGCTCCATAATCAGCAGGGAGTTTGCTGGAAGATTCTCTCTCTCTGCCCCCCCCATAAATAAATAAATCTTTAAAAATATATACAAAATAAAAACACTTGCTCCAGCGTATCTTGTTTTGTTACTTATATAAAAACACATGTATGTAATAGAATACCAACCCTACACAACTGTATTTGACCAAGGGCATAAGGTTTGGTTTTGAGATTGCTTTATGCTATTCGTCAAAATAAGACACTTAAAATGTTGACCTGGGTGGACCTTTGAGAGAAATCAGTAGCATAGAAACACACTTCCAACCAGTGTCACTGAATTAATGGGAGAGTCTTTCTAGGTCAGGAGTTTTGGAGAAGGACAAGAGGAGGGGCCATCTGATTGGGCAGGGGATTCATCCACTAGAATACACTGGGTTTACCTGAGAAGTCTTACTACTCTGAAGTAATTTATTTAATGAAGTATTTACTTGAGGGAAGCATTTCTAGGGCTAGTGGATCCAGCTGCCAGCTCTGAGACAGGCATTCTGACTGAGGCTGGAGAGACAGAAAGGGAGAAAGCCAGGAAGGAGGAACAAAGGAGGAGGAAAAAGAGGGTGGCTTTGGGAGAGCAAGAGAGAGACATCAGGTGAGAGGAAGGGAGATCACTGAATCTCCTGAGGCAAAAAAAAAACAAAACAAAACAATAAAAACCCACAATGTCAGAAACAGGGCAACTAGCCTCACTAAACTACGGTAACCTTAACAAGGTTAAAAAATCAACAACAATGGTGTTAAGGGAATAACTGACATTCTGGAAGCTGTTGGAAGCTTGTCAGAGGTGATTGGAAGAGTTCGCTGAAGGAACTCATTACACTGGGCCAAATTGAGTCACATGAGTGCCCTGGGAAAATTAATAACTCTTTGTCAACATTTGTCAAGGGCAGATGCCAAGTGCTGTGTGGGGAAAGGGCAGAAGGGAAGATGGTGGGCCTGCCTATCAAGTATCAACCCCATCTCCATGACCTCAGCAAGCCTGTTCTGTCCCCAAACTTGCTCACCCTGATTCCTAAACCTGAGTGACCTCGACTTTCATGAACAACAGCTTAGGGACCACCTCTAGTCATTGTGCCATTCCCTTAGGGAACTTACCTCTGCTTCTCCATCAGGCTGAACCAACCGATTCGTCCAGGCATACACAGTTCTCTGTGACAGGAGGTCTCAGAAAGTTACCTATTCCCAGGGATGTCTGGAGCCCTCTTCAAACTGGCAGTCTCAGCAGTGCTTGCATGATTTATTATCTGGCCCTGTAAGAAGGAGATAATCTGAAAGACTCTAGTTCTACCTCCAGGAATTGAAGGCAACTGGATTTACACAAGAAAGAAGTGGACAGAGATAACTATTTCCTCCCTTAGGCCAAAAGAACCAAGGACTTCTTCATCTGGCCCTGATTAGAAGAAGAGAAGAACCATAAAGCATGCTAAAATGAGGTTCCCCAAATCTGTTGCAGCCCAAGCTGCCACCTGCAAAGAAGGAAGGGTTATGCCTGGTGAATCCTCCAATAGAAGGATAGTAAGGACCCCGAGGCGTCAGTGGCAGCCCCTCTATTGAACTCAATGTGACCCCGGGACAAGGCTCAATGGGGTTAAACAATGTGACCCCACCAGTTGGTGTTGACTGCTCGTGTAAGCTGCTCCACTCTTTGGTTCCAGAGTATTCTATACTTGGATGAGAGCTTCTAACCCCCAGATGATTCATTGAAGGTGGGGAGATGAGCCATCAGGTGGATTTTGGGAAGAGGACTCTTGAGTCATTCAATTAACCAACATCGGTTCTACTGTGTCCAGCTTCTCTAATCAGTGCTGGGAAGCCAGGGAAGAAGGAAAGACAGGACCTTAACCTCAAGACACTCATAATCTATTGGGAGAGATCAATAAATACACAGGCCATTACAAAACAGTGTTCTAGACAAACATTTTTTTAATTGAGATGTAATCCATATACCAGAACATTTATCCTTTTGAAGTATACAATCAGTGGTTTTTAACATATTCAGAAGGCAGTGCAACCATCACCACAATCAAATTCCAGGACATTTTCATCACCACAGGAAGAAACCCTATACCTATTAGCAGTCACCCCCCCCCCCACCCCTGTCCCCTATTTCCCCTCTCCCCTCAGTCCCTGGCAACCGCTAATCTAGTTTCTGTCTCTCTAGATTTGCCTGTTCTGGACATCTCATATAAAGGGGATCACAGAATACATGGCCTTTTGCATCTGGCTTCTTTTCACTTTGCATCATGTGGTAAAGCTTCATCCTGGCTATAGCGTGTGTCGGTACTTTGCTGCTTTTTACAACTGAGTAACATTCCACTGTCCGTGTACCACAATTTGTTTATCCCTTCATCCATTGATAGACATTTGGGTTGTTTCCACTTTTTGTTGATCATGAATAATGCCATTATGAACATTTTTTGCATGGGCATATGTTTTCAGTTCTCTTGGGTATATACCTAGAAGTGGAATTGCTGCGCCATATGGTAACTACATGTTTAACTTTCTGAGTAACTGTTGGACTAATTTGAGTTAGGTTTCTGCTATTTTAACTGGCAGAGGTCAATACACCTTGCTGAATGAAAGGCATGGGTCACTTTATTTCTTCATGTGTGTATTACTACTTTACGTATTTCTCTAAGATCTTTCCAAGGATATGTATATACTAGTTATTTCAGACAATGTTGAAAATACAGAAAAGCTTAAAGGAAAAAAGTGAGAATCATCCATATCCCTACCACCCAAAGCTACCACTATACCCGCATGGCTTTTTTCCTTTTAATCTCCTTTTTCTCTGTATGTCTTTTATGAAGCAATGTCAGTTTTAGTATATTTTATATTTTGTGTTTTATATTCTGCTTTTCTCTTTGATCATCATATCGTAAGTAGTTCAGCATTCATTGTTTTATAGACTCGTCTTCAAATTTATTTTATGTTTTTCTTTTTAGAGTGTTGTCTTTATCCTTCTTACCTTTGAGGGGTTTGCTGAGGAGACTGATAGAGAGAGAGGCATTTGGGGAGGGAAATGCCATGAAGGATACACGAGCAAGAAAGGAGAAAGCAGACATGACCCTTGTTTGTTTTCTCATAGCTCCATATTTTATCTTGCCTGGTTGAAGAGAAAAATTTAAGGCACCACTGCCTTGGTGGCCTCAGACTGGCTCTCCAGTCTCTCTGTTGGCGGAGCCCCCAGCGGCTGCTGCTGTTCCGGGCAACCCTGCCCCAAGGCTGAGCCAGCGCTGGCTCCTGCAGCCTGTGATTCAAGATGGCCAATTCGCAATCCTAGCAAAATCAATCTATTGGGAACTAATGAGGCACAAATAGTTCATGCACTTTGGGACTGATGTGCCAACTGAGATAAACAGGACTCAATCAGCAGGGAAAATCAATCATGCAAGAATGCATTTCAACTTAGTGTTATTTCCCCCTGGGATGCCCACAACATCACATTCTATTGTTTGGAGGCTTCTGTAGCAATTCTTGCCTAAGCTTCTGTAGGCCAGGCCGGGAGAACTCCCTCATCCAGGGTTTCATGTGTCCAGGGGGCTGATTGATGCCAAGACCTGGTGGCTGTGACAGAGAGGCCTGGGCGGCCAACGTGTGAGAAGCGAGGACTTTCAGTTTTGTGAGCAAACACTAACCTCTCTGTATCTCTAAACCACCCCCTCTAACAGGTAATATAATTAGCAAGGAACATAACTATGAACTTTCCAAGAGAGCAAATCACGGAAGTATTGTGTCAGTAATTCACATTTATGTAACACAAAATATAGAGTGATGTTTTTAAGATCCTATCTTTTTTGGGGGGGGGTGCCACCAAGTTTATTTTACCTTAAATATTCTGCTGGCAAGATAGGATCATTGTGAAAAATTTAGAAACTATTGATGAGCAAAAATAAACAATTCAAATCATCTCTATTAAATTGTATGTATATCTTGCCAAATTTCTCTTCACACAGAATTAACCATGTAACACATACCTGTTCTAGAACCTCCTTTAAAAAATACTCTGTAACATATTGGAATTGCTTATTCTATAAAGGCCTTCTCCACAGTGTTGCTTGGGAGGGTCAGATCCCCTCTGCTTTCCTGTTTGTTTGGAAGCCCACTTGGGAGTCTGACTGGAATGGTTGGAGTCAGGGAAGTGGGGAAGGAAATAGGTAATGTGAAGTCTGATCCCAGACCAGGGTGTCCTACAGGAACGGAAGTCCTGACAAGAAGCTGAGTCCAATGGGCCTCACCAAGGAGCTAGCTCCAGAGCAACCATTAGGGATGAATCATGGCTCATTTCCCCTACAGGGTCAGCAGGTTAAACCCCAAAGGGGACCAGAAAACTGAGGGCACAGGTTAACACCCCAAAATCAGTCTGACCAAGGAGTCTCAGGGTGAGGCCGTTTCAGGGTCCCGGAGAGCCTGTGGGTGATTTGAGTAGCAGACTCTCTAGTAGCAAGGGCTAGAGCGATATATGGCAGCCCCGGAGCCTAGCAGAGTGGAAATTCAGTTGTTGTTAAATAAGGGAGTGATGGCTCTACTTCTTCCTAATCATGCTTCTGGTCTTAGCTCAGATATTACCTCCACTGGAGAACAGGTGAAAATGGGAATGTCCGTCCAGGCCAAGAGAATGGCCTGAGGATCATCCCGGAGATTGTAAGGTGCAAGATGTGGGAGAGGAGAACACAGGGTCTAGGAATGTGGGCGGTTACAGGCATGAGGCCTGGAGCGCAGAGGCCTCAAAAGCCAAGCTCGTGATTTCCACTTGTATCTGATAGCCGGTGAGGAATCGCCAAAAGTTTTTCAACAAGGGAGGGGTGGGACAGAGGTGACATGTAGGAACATCCCTTCTGGTGGGATGAATTAGCGCCAAGAAAGGCCAGGGGCAGAACCAGCAGTTGAGAAGTGACTGTAACAGTCAAGCTCAGAAGAAGAATGAGAACGAGGGAGGTGACCCTTGGAATGGAAAGGAAGAGACATTTCATTCATTGAATCATTCATTCATTCAACGGATATTTCTTCATCACCGAGAGCCAGAAACTGTGCTAGATCTAAGCACCAGACTCATAAAGGGAGGTGGGGCAAGGCTCGCTGTGTGCTGAGAAACAAGTGACTGTCTGCTAGGCAGAAAGTAACCAAACATGGTCCCCTAGATGACGAGAATCATCGTGTAGCCATGAAGAGAAATGGAGAAAGCAGAAGAAAGACCTAGCTTGGGCATCAAAGAAGTAAATCCTGAATTTAGTTTGATGATACAGTAGGATAGGAAGATGGAACGATCCAGCAGGCAGGTGGAAATGTGGGACTTGAGCAAGAGAGCGTAGGGAAGACAGAAGACGGACACATGGATACCTCGATGAGGAGAGAGGCTGCAAACCCACAGGGAGCACCGTGACCTTGGAAGGTCTGAACCGGCCTGCCTGACCTCCATTCCAGGCTCTGAGCAGAGAAAGCACAGGGTAGCCCGGGTACCGACCCGCTGCCTCCCTCCTGTCGTTCCTGACACTCCAGCCCCACCGCACACGTGGAGATGAGTTTTCAGAAGTTGCTTATGTCGAGCCTCTAATCGGACTCCTGTGTCACCCCTGGCTTGAATAGTGCTCCCCCTGTCCCAGCTAGGAAAGGGTGTGCCGCAGCCAGATGGTAAACTGTGAACAGAAATAAACTCTCCTTGTAGCAAGTATATTTATATCCAATCCTATAAAATCACTGCCGGCGTAATTATAGCCAATCTTCTAATTGCGTTGCGGATATCAGGCACCCAAACCCCACCAAATGCACTGCAGAGACCAGGAAGGTGGTTTTTGGGGTGGAGGCCGCTGGGCCAGCTGCTACCCTGTGAGATGAATGGATGAAAACGGGGCAGGTTTACAGCTGACCAGGGGCTCGGTCGGGAGAGGTGGTAGGGCCATGATGATTCCGCGGAACACACAGCTCACATTCCTGTTTCAGTAAAACTGCAAGTTCTTAGCTTTATTTTGTAAAAAAAATGATAAAATCAATGCTTATTCACTGTATAAGGTTTAGGAAAATGAAAAATCACCCAGAATTCCACAATATATTTGTCATTGCCGCATTTATTTTGTATGCATGTGTTTTGTGTTAGACTACAAATAATGTCTTATATATTGTGTTTCTCACTTAATACCATGAGTACTTTCCTATATCATTAATGTATATACCCAAGCATTATTTTAAAACTTCTTATTGTGATATGTTCATATGATGGAATGGTATTCAGCAGTTGAAATGGATAACCTAGAGCTTCATATATAAACAAGTAATTCTTAATAGAAGATGAATAAAAAGGTAATTTTTAAAAATAATATATATAGTTGTATAAAATGTAATTATACATATTAAATAATTTTCAAAAATAATATTGTATATTGTTGGGACGCCTGGGTGGCTCAGTTGGTTAAGCGGCTGCCTTCGGCTCAGGTCATGATCCCAGCGTCCTGGGATCGAGTCCCACATCAGGCTCCTTGCTTGGCAGGGAGCCTGCTTCTCCCTCTGACTCTGCCTGCCACTCTGTCTGCCTGTGCTCTCTCTCTCTCTCTCTCTCTGACAAATACATAAATAAAATCTTAAAAAAATATATTGTATATTGTTAATGCTATATGTTGTTTTATATTGTTAATGTTGACAAACATGTAAAAGGTATAGAAAAATAATTGGAAGGAATTTTCTCTGGGGAGGGAGGTTGGAGGTTGAAGTCAGGGACGGATGTGAAGAGGCTTTCATTGTTTGTATAATTTGTTATTTCTTTGAAAAATGATCTAAAACAAATGTCAAAATCTTAAGACATTAAATCTAGGTGATGAATAAATGTGTGCTCATTATAGTCTCTGTATTCTTCTGACTGTATAGAATAGCTTATTACTTTCTGAATTAACAGAATGTATTTGCTAGAGCAGTCTTAGGTTTATAGAAAAAGTCGAGCAGAAAAATATGGGGGGGGGGTTCTTCTACCCATTCTCACCCCTCTCCCAACATGCACACAGGCCCCCCTATTAGGAACATCTTGTCCGACTGTGGTGCCTTTGTTACAGCTGAACCGATATTGGTACGTTACTATTAACTAAAGTCCATAGTTTACATAAGCGGTCATTCTTTGTGTTGTGTATTTTATAGGTTTTTGTGTTGTTGTTGTTTTTTAAAGATTTTTATTTATTTGTTCGACAGAGAGAGATAACAAGTAGGCAGAGCAGCAGGCAGAGAGAGAGGAGGAAGCAGGCTCCCTGTTGCGCAGAGAGCCAGATGCAGGGCTCCATCCCAGGACCCTGAGACCATGACCCGAGTGGAAGGCAGAGGCTTAACACACTGAGCCACCCAGGCACCCCAGGTTTTAACAAATGTATAATGACATGTGTCTATCATTACTGTCTCTTGCAGTACAGTTTCACTGCCCTAAAAATCTTCTGCTCCACCTACCTAGTCATTCCTCACTCCTCCCTCCCTCCACCCAAAGCCCTGGCAACTGCTGGTCTTTTCCCCATAGTTCTGCCTTCTCCAGAATGCCATAGGGTTGGAATCATACAGTGTGTATAGCCTTTGCAGAGAGGGTCCTGAACAAATTATTTTTAAATCAAACATTTAAAGCCAACTGTAATGAAGAAAACAAAAACCACCAGGAATTTACTATTTTGAGGTAATCACTCTTAGCCAGGAACACCGTGTATCTTTTTTTCACGTAAATGGCATCATAGTATCTAAACAATATATTATGGAATCCATGCGATTCAGAATTCTTTCTAAAGCCTACAGGAATGTTTCCGAGTATGGAATATTCTATCAGTGAGTTAACCAATCCTTTATTGTTTTCATCTGTGGCAGGAAGCATTTCTGGCCTTGGAGAGCCCCTCAAACTAGAAAAGGCCTTTGAAGTCTCTCCAGAGAATTAGGAATAGTCAGCCTTCTAGATATGTGTCACCTGGCAATGTGCTTGACATTAACTGGGAGTTCCCTGCAGTCAAAGACAATGTTTGCCAAATTTTCTCCTCTCATTGCAAACACAGTCCAGCACATGGCAAGTACTTGGTGAACATGGGTGGAATGGATCTGAAGTGCCTCTAATCCAAATGATTTTGGGTTACCTAATTTAGGAAATTCCTAAACCACGGAGGGGGCAAACTTCTTCAAGAGCTTGCATTATTCACTAGGAACCTAAGAATGGGATCACGGAGCCCTGTTTTGTGGAGCAGAGCTAGACCGGTGCCCAGAGGAACTGGGTCACTGGGCTTGGGTGGGAACAGAGGCCAGTGGGTGTGTCTGTCTGCTGGGAGGCACCCCGCTGCCCTGGGGCTCCACAGCGGGGAGTGTCTATAGTGTTGTGTAGGCCCAGGGAGTGCTCAGGCTCCAACTTTTCTTCCCTAGGTTCAATCATACCAGTTGAGACCTTGGAATCTGCTTTGGGACTTCTGGTCGCAATCCCAACTTGGCCACTTTCAGACTATTTGGTTCTGGACAGGTGGCTAAGTCATGATGGCTTCAGCCCCCAAAGGGGCTATAAGAGCCTGGCCGGGAGGAGCTGTGAGATGAGTTGATACATGCAAAGGACTAAGCAAAGTGCCTGGCACTCAGCAAATCAAGAGGAATGACAACAGCTTAGCATCTGTTCTTTAAAAAGCAAGGTTTTTTTGAAAGAGCCAAGCCAGAAGGCCAGCAAACACTTTCCTAGACAAAGGCCCAGCACACTTCATAAGGGCCAGGTATGGTCTGGATTTAAGTGGGTGGGGACCATAGGAGCAGGAAATGGAAACCCCCATTAGTTGACTCAAAAGGAATCTGGGGGCCTCTGATGACTTTTGCAAGCTACCTGCCGGTGTGTGCATGTTCCCCGTGTTTTTATGTTTACTCTCAGATGTGGCCATCCTCAGCTGCTATCTTTTGATGCTAAATCCAGCCTTTGCAGATATATTTTCAAATGGATGCATGGCCTTTGGAGTCAACTGATTCTGCTTCCCTCTCAGTGAGGAGATTTCTAGCCACAATATCTCTACATGTCCCTAGGAGACAATCTGGATCCCCCCCCCCTTTTTTCTCAGTCATTTCCAAGCAAACCTTGTCAACTGCATCTTCAAAACTGACCTTAACTCTCTCCTCTTCCCACTATTGCCATTGCCATGCTTCTTTTTTTAAAAAAAATATATATATTTTTAAATTTATTTATTTGTCAGAGAGAGAGGAAGAGCGAGCGAGCACAGGCAGACAGAGTGCATTGCCATGCTTCTTGAGCAAGCCTCCTGCAGCCCTCACCTAGAGACGATCAGCCCCACCTGGCCTCTTTCTGCCCACACTTCCAAATCCCCAGTCTCTTCTCCCCCCAAAACCAGGGTACCTTTAAAAGTGTAAATCTGACCGTGACTCTCTCCCCATCTTAGATGGAGTTCCCCAGAAGCACTCCCTGAAATAAGGACCCAGCAGCAATTGCTTTCATTAAAAAATGCTCCAGGAGGAGCCAGTGAGGGAGTGGGGGAAGCTGGACAGGGCAGCACAAGACAACAAGCAAGGGAGATGCCTGGGAGCCTGCACTGCATCCAGAACTTTGTTCCTGCTGAAGATAAAGGCTAGGCTTTCATACTCCTGCTCTATTAGCAGAGTCCTGGGCCAAGAAGGTTAGAAGGAGCTCTCTGTGCACATGGGCCAAGAGCTCCCAGGACCCAAGTGCTAGCTTTGGAATTAAGCTGCAAGAACTGATCATTTTAGCAAAAGTGTGCAGAAGCTGGGAGACTGGCACAAAGAAAATGTGACAGGGACCCTCAACAGAGCACCAACTGGATCCACTCCAGTTCCCTCCCTATTTCTTGTCTCAGGCCCTTGTTCATGTCCTTCATAGCACATGTCACACTTTATAAGTAGTTTATATAATTATTTGTCTCTCTCTACTTGTTTATTTTCTGTTTTCCCCACTACAATGAAATCTCTAGGTGTAATGAGCACATTTGTCTTGTTCCCTTTTATACCCCAGTCCCTAGAATAGAGATGGCACATTGTGGATCCTCCACAAAAATTTTTATAAATGGACAAATGAATGATGGGAACTTGGTTTGGACACCTTCAGGAATGGCGATCTCCTACAGCATGAAGCAGCTCATTCCACTGCCAGGAAACCTTAATGGAAAGTCTGTCGCAAGACTGAACTTCCTTCCTAGTCTGCTTTCTTGTCACACCAACTGGTGTCCTCTCTGGAACGGCTCAGGAAATCATTGTCTCTTCCATGCCATCCATGCCATTGTCTCTTCCATACCTCCAGACTAGTCAACCCAGATCCTCCAGAAGTTCCTCGGATGACATGGGTCTTAGAGCAGTGGCCTCCATCATTTCACTAGTCTGAGAAAATTCTTGTTATCTACCTAGACAATGCAGAGCCATCTGTCCCATACCATGCTGACTACACCCAACCTTGGAAGGCAAACTGGGTCAAGCCAGATGAGAATCTGAGCGAAACTAAAGATTACCTAGTCAGGGCTCCAGAGTCAGCAGACCCAGGTTTGAATCCCAGATCCACTTATTAAATGACTAATCTTAGACAAAGTACTTCGTTTCTCTAAACCCCAGTTGCTTCATCTGTACAATGGGAAGAATAAGAGCACCTCCATAACAGGATGGGTGTGAGGGTTAAATTAAATAAGACAACAAATGTAAATCACTTAGCAGGACACCGTGCCCATCTTTCATGGCCTGGGAGCTTCCCCAGATCTTACCTCTGATCCAATAGCTCTCCTTTTTCCCAGTCAAATCCTCTTCCGGACCCAACTCTGTTTCAGATACCTCTGCACCCATTCAATCATGATGAGGCTTCCAGGAGCTGCATCCAGATGTTTTCCTGGTTATTATCTTATTTTCCTCACTTATTATCCTCACTCCCTGCCTCCGGATTCTTCTCCTACTCCTTGCTGTTCCTGCATATCCATCCTCCTTCTTCTCCTTACTTGTCCTTCTTGCTCACTTAATTCTCTCCTCCTATTTCTGGTCTCCCCCACCCTGATCTTTCTTTATGTCATGGAAACTCTAACCAGAATTTTTTTTTTCTCTCTCTCTCCATTTTCTATTCTGCCTCCTACCTGGGCTCCAGAGAATCAAGAGGAAATGATCGACCCGGTGATAGTAAGATCAGTACATGGTACCTCTCTCACCGCATAGTCATCTGAAGCCACAGGCTTCAGTGGCTTCCTTGCCACAGACTGAATGGTAAAAACCAAGGTCAAATGAGGAGCCAGCAGCAGTGAGGGCAGAGGAGAAACAGGACGTTCTCTCCCCCCTCCCCTGTGCATATGTTTCTCATTCCTTTCCTTGCCCACTGCATTAGTACACTACGGTGATAGCTGTTTGTCTTGTTTTGGACTTTAATGGAAACGCTTCTAATAGTTTGTCATTGATTATGACTTTCCCCCCTTGGCTTTGTGCTAAATCGCTTTTATCCAATGGAGGAGCTCTCTTCTACATCTAGTTTGCTAAGCTTACGTGATATGTCATTGTGGTTACTAGACTTGAGTTTCTAGGTTGGAAGTAGAGCACTGAAAGCCAGGGAAGCAGGGAGGTAAGTAGGTTGGCTTGGGAGGTAGCCCAGGAATATCAGAAGGAAGAATTGAGGCCAAGCCGGTAGGCTGGGGGACGATGCCGCATCCTGTCCTGAGGGACTGTCATGGCACCAATAGTGCTCTTCATATCCTGCTCTCAGACTAAGTGTGATACTGCGATTCAAAGACTCTACTGGACCCTTGAGGGTAGCAATGACAAAACTTAGCTCTTGTTATAGTTCTCGTTTCTTCTTTTATTAATTTAAATAAGCAATTCTGGATTTTCAAGAAGCCTTTGGACCTTCTTGAATTGGAGCAGATAACTGAAACTTCATCCCTTTTCACGTGAAAGCTTTTTGGAGGTGGATCTGATCCTGGTTTTCCATTCCAATCAGTTGCTGTGAAAGCCACTTCTTGTTCTTGCTGTGGGCAAATCAAGCCTCTTTGTTTCCCTGATGGAAATTCAGGAAGGAAACCAAATAATTCCCAACAGAGACAAGAGTTGACCACAGTACCATCCACAAGGGCTTTTAAAGATTTCAATCTTGCATGTGAGAACATTGGCAACCGAGGCTGGTGGCTCACTCTCCATTGTCAGCTTGACGGAGGTGTGGTTCTGCCATTCTGACAGGAAGATCTTTTTTGGTGGAGAAGAGGTTGTAATCGAAACATTGCTGAGGTCCACTTTAACACTGGGGAACTGTGGTAAAAGCGTTTGTGACAAACATCCAGAATAAAGTACTAAACACTGATAGCTCGTATTTCTCAATAAACCAACGTGCACATACTCTGGAATTGGTGAAAGGAAGGGACATTCTAAGCAAAATTACGCCATGTGGCATCGATTGATAGTTATTCTACTGATATGTGGTGGCTTTGCGGGTTTTTGTGTTGTTTCTACCATGATTGACGGAAAATTTGCCAGTCTGCTCCAGGATCACCAGGAGATGATTATGCTTGACTTCTTTAATTAGTTCCACTCTTAACTGACGAGGGGTGGGGAAAGTAAGTGCTAAGCAGCCTGTCACAAAGGGAAAATTTAAACCAACTGGTAATGTGTCAGACAGTTTGGAATAGTCTCAGAAGGTGGCAAGTAAATAAAATCTATGAGGAAAAGTTGAAGGAAGTGACATACCTCAGCCTTACAAAGAGAAGGCGACAGGCTCATATAGTGCCTGTTTCTAGTACAGTGAACTAGATCATCGACGCTCCAAAAACACCTTCTGTGCTCAGCAGACAGTGGTGCCCTGGAAAAAGCAATGGCTTTAGCTTAGAGGAAGGAGGCTCCAGCAGCAACTCGGCCAAAGGGGGGCTTTGGCTGTTTCCTTGTCTACCTCAATTTCCATCTCCATCAAATTGAAAAACTTGGACCACTTTGGGGTTCCCAGCCAAGACTTCCTTTAAGGCAATCTAAAAGAAAAATGTTTGAACATTTCACACCACTCCAAGGATATAGAACTTTTACTTTATTACATAATAAATGCATTTATTTAGTGATCAGAATTATTCAAACATGAAGCTCACCAGGAATAAGAGTAATAAGAGAGGTGCTCGGTCATAAGAGTTTGGGAACCAGTCTGTAAGACACTATGGAGAAGAGACCTTGCCAGCTTCAGCTAAGAGACTTTAGCTGCCAGCACAGCACCTCATTAAGTGCTCATTAAGTTTTCATCAGATGCAAATGCAGAGAGACCCCCAATAAACTCCCCTGTACCTATCACTCAGCTCCAGGAATCATCCCTCACAGCCAGTCTTGCTTTTCTGTGCTCCTACTCAAGTGACTTCTAAACGTCCTCACAGATTATTTTGGTGCAAGTTCCAGATATCATATAATTTCACCCACAAAAATTTCAATGTGTCACTCTGAAAGGTCAGTATTTTGTAAATACAGTATCATCACACTTAAAATAAATATCATCTATGTCAATTCAGTGTTCAAATTGCCCTGATTTTGTCCTAAGTATTTTTAAGGTTTGCTTAAGCTCTAAAGATTGCAATTGGGTGAAATGTATATTGAGTTTTGTTTAAGCTACAATCACCCCACATGCATTGCCCCCCACACACATTTCTTGTGACTTACTTGTTGAAGGGACTAGGTCTCTTTTCCTAGACTTTCCCTAAGTCTGGATACTGTTGGTTGCCTCTCCAACTGTCATTTAAAACATTTACCTTGTACTTCCTAAACAAGGGTAGTTAAATCCAAAGACTTAATCTAGGGGTGCCTGGCTGGCTCAGTAAGTTAAGTGTCTGTCTTTCACTCGGGTCATGATCCCAGGGTCCTGTGGTGGAGCTCTGCGTCGGGCTCCCTGCTCAGTGGGGAGTCTGCTTCTCCCTCTCCCTTTGCCTCTCCCCCTGGCTTGTGCTCTCTCTCTCTCAAATAACATAAAATGTTTTCTTAAAAAGACTTAATAAAGGGGCACCTGGGTGGCTCGGTGGGTTAAAGCCTCTGACTTTGGCTCGGGTCATGATCCTGGGGTCCTGGGATCGAGCCCCACATCGGGCTCTCTGCTCGGTGGGGAGCCTGCTTCCCTTCCTCTCTCTCTGCCTGCCTCTCTGGCTGCTTGTGATCTCTGTCTGTCAAATAAATAAATAAAATCTTTAAAAAGAAAGATTTAATCTAGTTCAGGTTCTTCTTCTTCCTTTCCTCTTTCTCCTTCTTCTTCTTTGTCAAGAATGCTTCATAGGCAGCTTTTTGTATTTCCATCATGCCCTTTCTTTTTCAGACATTAGCAGGCATTGAAGATCATGGCATAGATAGATCCATTATTTCATGAAGAGTTGTAGAATGTTGGTATGTTAACTTCATGTCTTAGCTTCACTTCTTCATTTACTTCTATAAAGAAAAACTTTATATCTGGCATATTTCTATACAGAAAACCTCCTAATCAACTATTCTATTATCCTGGCACACAGATGGAAAAAGAATAGCAGAATAAATGCTATGTCTTTCCCTTTATTTACTAGTTTCAAAACAATAGGCTGATTCCTTAGCATCCTTCAAAAGATGACAAATGAGAGGGCTTTTTTTTTAAGCACTACTATGAACTCATGGGTTTAAATGTATTTGAGGAGTTTGAGTTCAATGCAGTTATAATTCTTATTGATTATCTCATCATTGGCCAGTGGCATTTTGGGAGCCTCTAATCTTCTCCAGAGTCCTGTGGACCAGCTCTGGTGGTGTTTGGCAGTTCTTAGTTTCTGTAAACTCAACTTTGGAGATAACTTCTAAGGTCCTCCTT
>PISX010010177.1:0-71637 GCA_004024625.1 Mellivora capensis
AAAGACTCCACGCCAAAACTGCTAGAACTTGTACAGGAATTTAGTAAAGTGTCAGGATATAAAATCAATGCACAGAAATCAGTTGCATTTCTCTACACCAACAACAAGACGGAAGAAAGAGAAATTAAGGAGTCAATCCCATTCATGGCGATCTTTTAAGGTTAGCTGCAAATCAATAGGTTTAGTTCTTAAATATTGAAAAGCTCTAATCTAGTAATGTGACTACACTAATCAAGTAATGTGACCCCAGTGTTGAAGACAAAATATTTTATTAGATTCTGTAAAATAAAGACATACTATTTGGTAGACACTTTTAAAAAATATGTTATTCTGGGTGCACCTGGGTGACTCAGTTGGTTAAGCGTTTGCCTTCACCTCAGGTCATGATCTCAGGGTCCTGGGATTGAGCCCTGAGTTGGGCTTTCTGCTCAGTGTGGTGTCTGCTTCTCCCTCTCATTCTCTCTCTGTGCTCTTCCCCTTATCTCTCAAATAATAAATAAAATAAATATTATTCTGGCATAATTGTGTAGAAATTTCTTATTTTTGGTGACTTGAGTATATCATTTCAACTGATGTTTAAATTACTCAATAAAAACGCTTTTGGAAAGATTTAGTTTGTGCTAACACTGTGCTGAGTTTTAGAAATGAGTTCTCATAACAACAAGAATAAGTGATTTCAGATAAACAAAACAATGTATCCTTCATAAAAGGCATGAAACTGTATGATGTGACAAAAAAGATTTAGCACTGGGGCCAGATTTCAATACACCAACATTTAGAAAATTCCATTTCTATCATATTCATGACATGTTATGAGGAAATTGCACACATGAGAATTGAATGATCATCTAAAGACAAACAGGGTAAATTGATAATTGAGGTGAATAATTTGTGTAATAATGTAAATTTATTTAAGGGACTTGATTACTCATATTCATTATCTGCATGATGTGAAGTGCTCTATTTTTAATTCTGCTTTAACTAATGAGGACGTCTTTTTAATGTAATTGATGTTAAAATGATCTTCCTTATGGATTTTATTTTATTTTTTTAGGTATCGCTCTTACACAATTTTATTTCCTAGGGCAAGGATTTTTAGTCCCTAAAAATTAACATATATGATTCTATGATATATTGAGATATTAACCTATGTTTTTCTTTTCTATTTTTTGCTGAATTTGTTACTTTATTCATTGTCAAGTGAAAGATATGAGACAAGACAAAGGCAAAAGTAGTCTAAGTCATGGCTTTTTGTTTCCCAAACCCTAAATACCTAGAAGTGTTTATAAGTTGGAGTACTTAGTTAAAGGGGGGTATGGAATTTCATATAAAACATCAGACACAGACTCAGTAAGGGAGAATCACTAGGTTTGTGGCTGAAGTTTCCTTTCTGAACTTGGAGAGTTTTTGAAAACAAAATGGTGGCTCCAGTTACAGAGATCTGATAGGCAGAATAATGCTGCCCCAAGATGTTCTCCTAATCCCCAGAATGTTTGAATGTGTATACTTAAAGAAAAGAGACTTTATATGTTTTATTAAGTTAAAGATGTTGAGATGGGATGATTATCCTCGATTATGTGGGTGGCCCACATAATCCTAAGAGTTCTTATACGTGAAAGAGAGATGCAGGAGAATACAAGCTATGTCAGAAAGGCTTAACAGATCATTGCTGATTTGAAGATGGAAAAAGTCCAGGAACCAATGTATTTTGGCAGTATACAGAAGCTGGAAAAGACAAGAAAATGGTTATTCTCCCATAGATCTTCCAGAAAACAGCACCACTTTGCTGATACCATGACTTAAGCCCAGTGAGATCCGTTTTGTACTTCTATTATCTAGAATTGTAAGATATATTTGTGGAATTGTAAGATATACTTGTGTTGTTCTAAGTTGTTAATTTTGTATAATTTGTTACATCAACTGGGGGGAGGGGAGTCAAATAAAATGTGAGGAGAATAGCAAGAGAACAGATTAAATTGCTCTGTGGTTGATGTATTTAGCAGAGGGAGAACTGTAAATAGACAAATAGGATCTCTTGCTCCAACCATGGCATGGAATTAGAAGAAGGAGACCAATGGGTCTGAAGAGCCATATTATGAGAATGATGTTTCAGTGTAGAAAGAGATGAAGTGATGACCAAATGAGTTTAGGGACCAAAAATTAACTTCTATGCAGAGTTAATGATCTTATGCCTGACTTTGATACTGTCTTTCATTTTAGAACTAATTATCAGTTTCTTTATTTTACTTATGTTTTGTGCACAAATATTTAGAAACATTATTTTTATTTATATTTCCAGTTCTTTGATTTATCAGCAAATCTAAAAATACCAACTGGATTTCCTTGATAATAAACAGTACCAGATGAAAATGTCTGTATTTCATTTATTTTTACTGAAATTCTATTTTAGATAGGGAACCAAATATACTGTTTCTTTCTTTATATCTCTTTATAATTTCAGTAAATTGTTGACAAGAAACTTTTAACATGCCTATAACCTAATTCACAATATCAGAGTTTAAGATATTTAAAAACTCTTAAGAAATACTTATAGTAGAGAAAGAGTATCTGAGAGTACACAATGAAATATGCATGACATTAATTACTGAGAGACAGTATTATCATTTTTTTATAATTCTTACGTTAATCATGAATCTAAAATTAACATAAATATCTATGTGGGAAATAAATGGAATTTAAAATATATGGATAAGCCTAATTGGATTCATTTTTCTCTTACTTATTTTCAATTTAACGTTCTGGAACTTAAAAAAAAAAGATAGCTAAAACAAGGCCATTGATATTCAATTTCCTACACCCTTAAAAATGGCAATTATATTAGAA
This sequence comes from Mellivora capensis, assembly GCA_004024625.1. Classification (NCBI taxonomy): domain Eukaryota; kingdom Metazoa; phylum Chordata; class Mammalia; order Carnivora; family Mustelidae; genus Mellivora; species Mellivora capensis. The sequence continues at coordinate 2,845 of PISX010010177.1, forward strand.
GTATTAAAAATGTTCATATGAACTTAACCAGAGCTCCTGCCTTGTTTCAGATAGTTAAAATGTTTGAAATTATCTTTAAGTTTCCTAACTTTACCCCTATTCTTTTTTCATGTTAATAAATATTTAAATCAATGAAACATTTGAGTATTTTGATATTAAAAGAAGAATCAATCTTGCTAATTTCAAAAGAATAATAAGACCTAAGTTTATTTGTGAGAGTTGGGGGAGCGATTTGCCCTGTCAAGTCATTTTAGATGACCCAAATATTTTTATTATAATTGCACTTTAGAATCCAGACAAGAGAACCAAGTTAATATATTGGTTACATTTATTTTTTCCTGTGATGACTAGACATATAGTATTTTCGATTATCTATACAAGAGAGAAAAAGGGAAAATAGACTCAAAGCATCATTTAGTGTTTATTTATTGTAAGATCATGTCTGGTAGTTATTCAAATTAAGTTGATTGTTGAAAAGGCTCAGATCTAATTTTTCATACTATTATAAAATATGAAGGAAATATTTGTACTGTAAGAATAAAGGTAATTTCTGGCAACCAAATTATAATTGAATATTGATAAGGTATTAATGATCATCCAATTTAAATTTTCTTTTTAATAAGAGAGGAAATTGAGAGTGAAAATTTACTGATTTGCCCAAGGTTTTTAACTACTTAAGAACATTCAAAAATATGAAACTTTGTTTTCACTTTATTGTTTGATTTTTTCTTCTTCAGGTTATTTCAGTCAATACACTTTTTTTTTTTACAGACAATATGGTAAAGAGGTTTTGCACATGATTTTTTTTCTTTGAGTACTATAATTATGTTATAACTGTGAAGCATGCATTTTACTAAATCTGGCTTAATACATCTTCTTAATCCTTCACCTTCTACTTGACTGCAGAAACATATATATCTACTGAAGATGTTTGCTATAGATTACAAAATAAGTACACAAAATATCTCTGCCCTTTCCCCGGTCCTTCCATGCAAGCTGCAACACTGGAGAAAAAATATAGATACAGAAGAAATAGAATGAGTGGGAAAAAAGAAAAAAGAGTCTTAATGACACCATGTTCTGTTTCTTCTGTCTACCTGAATTATGAGATCAAATGCGAACTGAGGAGTTGGATGATAATTTAATTAAATTTGGCATTAAAGTTTTAAATGATCAATATTGAAGAATGAAAGTATCCAGAGGAATTAACAAGAAATAATCTTTGGGCTGCATTAAAGACAATGTTTTAAATGGCCACATAGGGATAAAAATATTAGGACCCACCCTCACGCAAATGAGAGTGCTAGAACTAAAATAAGTATATAAAGCCAGGTTCCTCCCAATCCAACTTTGTTCAGTGAAAGGGTGAGGTAGAAAATATAAAATTAAATTGAGATAAAGGGCAACCAGAAGGGGACTATACTTACTATCTTGACCTCTATAGGAGCTGGATACAATTAGGAAAGAAGAAAGAAGGAAAGGAAAGGAAAGGAAAGGAAAGGAAAGGAAAGGAAAGGAAAGGAAGGAAGGAAGGAAGAAGGGAGGAAGGGAGGAAGAAGGAAAGAAAAGAAAGAAAAAACAGAAAGAGCAAGAAGAAGGAAGGAAGGAAGGAAGAGAGGGAGGAAGAAATTTCCACCTAAATGTAGATGCATAATCTTACCATCAAAGAGTTGAAGGTTCAAATGTATACACTTGTATGATAAAAGAAATCTAAAGGTTAGAGATTAAAATAAAGTGGACTCAACTTTGTAACATCCAAATATACCTAAAAGATGTAAATACTAATTCTTTCTGGAGGAAGGCATCCTCAAGGTATAATCCTTATGATTTTACACATTTTGATCAGTTAAGCATTAGCTTGCAAAACATAAATAGAAGACAAATATGAAAACAAAACTTATAGCAAGGCACAATTAAAGACATTAGAAACTATTAACAGCACAATTTAACTTTGATGTTCTCAAATATGATATTATTACATACAAAAAATGGGAAAAATGAAAAGAAATGTTTGTGGCTATATTATAGTGTTAAATAGACTTTAAAGCAAAAATAGCATTATCAGCTGTAAAGGGCCCATTATATAATGACAAAGGTTTTAACTCACCAGGAAAAAATAATTATTCTAAATTAACTGGAAAAAGTTCTCCCATTTCTATTTTTTTAATGACAAAGATAATGTTCACTTTGATAGCGGGGACAGGGTAGAGTACGTGTTCTCTATTTTTTCACTTTCAAGTACAAAATTCTATGAAATGTATAGTCTTTTTTTTAATAGAAGTTATCCATTTATGACAAAGACACATCCATATTGAATCTAAATTTATTGAGGGTTTCCAATTCTGGGAATGACTTCTATAACATGTGGACATTGCTTTTTTATTCTGCCAAAGAAGTGAATCATCTTGGGTGCCTCAGTAGATCAGTTGGTTAACTGCCTTTGGCTCAGGTCACGATCCCAAGATCCTAGGATCCAGTCATGAGTAGGGCTCCCTGCTCAGAAGGGAATCTATTTCTTCCTCTCCCTCTGCCACTCCCCCAGCTTGTGCACTCTCTGTCTCTCTTTCTCAAATAAATAAATCAAATCTAAAAAAAAAAAAAAAAGAAAGAGAAGAGAATCATCTTGATAGCCACATTCTCTCCATCATCTATCTTTGGGGTAATGGTAACAATATCAGAATCTACCGCTGTCAGCATTTTTTTTTCACCTGCAAGAAACTGAATTTCAAAATAGAAGTAAACTAAAATTAAGGAATATAAATCGTTTCATGAAATAGAAAGTACAGAGAAAGGTATTATGATTTCCATGTATAGATCTCTCTAGTCTATGGATTCATTTCTTTGTGATTCTCTAGACTGCCTGTCTCCACATGAACATCTGCCCTCTGATGATTGCCCTCATGGCTCAAGAGGGAAGTGGAAGCTACAAAGGAAAGATTGGTATTTGTTTACATTCATATGAAAGCTGGGGGGTAATTCTTTGCTTAATAATAGGTTGCATTTTTTTCTTGAATTTTATTAAACTATTTCAGGTTATCTACATACACCTAACCAATCAACTCATTAATTTGATACCAGATACTAATAGGTATTATGCTTATGTTCCTGAACCAAACACAACTCCTGCAAGGTTTGGCATTGCCAGGACTGACTGACACTAATCAGAACTCAGACATGAAACCAGATTTGGCTTCAGCTTCCCCTGAGTCACCTGCAATTTGAGTGTTGAGTAAATACAAGAAGAAAATTGTGGTTCTTTAAGTAAAATTGACAGGAGGGAATTGGTAGCCTAGTGTGTTCATCTCTTAGAGGTTAGTGTGTGGTATAGAAAAGTCTTTTCTTTTTGTTGATCCTAACTTAAGTCTTGAAATTCAATTTTAGTTTAGAAAGAAAATTCTACACAACAAATATATCTATCTTGTTATACTATTTTATAAGTACTAATATTTGTATGCATTTTAAACCAAAATCATTATTTTATTTTCAATGAAGTAGAGATAATTCACTTTATTAACAATTGAATCAGGGTCTATAATTATCTTCAGTATGAATATTTTGAAATTTGACTGTATCATCATGTGACTTTAGCAAACATGACTATGTTCTGTTCACTGGAAGGTCTATGAGATGGGCCTTGTATTAGTATGGGTTCTCCAAAGAAACAAAATAGGACAGTATATTTAATGAGAGATAGAGAGAAAGGGAGAAAGATTTACTATAAGGAATTAATTATAAGGAATTATGGAGGCTGAGAAATCCAAAATCAAATCTGACAACCTAAGACACAGAAAAGCTAATGATGTAGATTCCATTCCAAGGCTGAGTCTAAATGTAGGAGAAGATTAATTTCCCACCTCAACATAACAAGGTATTCTCCTTACCCAGGTGTTTCTTTCTTTCTGATTGTAGTATGGAATTTTATTAAACATACACTGTAAAACGAAGATTATCAAATTCAGCTACTCTTCCTCTCTATAACATACTTCATCCCAAATCATGCTTAAAACTCTGAATGTGCAATTTATGACAATCTTTTAAATTTATCCATATTTTAATGGCTTTAAAAGTATATGAATTTGTTTAAACAATAACTTAATGTGGCCACATGTTTATAATCGCAGAAAATCTCTCATTATTTAGCAGGCACTCAAGTCTTCATTAACAAACATAAATTTCCATTGCCTTCTTCACATTGTGGTAATTTAAGAATTAAGTATTATAGGGACAACTGGGTGGCTCAGTGGTTTAAGCCTCTGCCTTCGGCTCAGGTCATGATCTCAGGGTCCTGGGATCGAGCCCCGCATTGAGCTCTCTGCTCAGCAGGGAGCCTGCTTCCCCCTCTCTTTCTCTGCCTGCCTCTCTGCCTACTTGTGATATTTCTCTGTGACAAATAAATAAATAAAATCTTTAAAAAAAAGAATTAAGAATTGTGTTTACTAACTTACTAACTTGACAAATCAGATATTTTGATTAATTGTGATTTTATCCATTCACTGCTTTGAATTGATTAATTTTATCCTCTATAACAATGAATTTTTCGTATTCCTACAGTTAGTATGAGCATGGGCTTATCTACCTTGTTTTGTACTATGATCCACTAAATTTGTTCCCTCTGCCTCTTCTGTCTTTTTACAAATGCTAGTTACGTGCAATTTAGGGAAACATGAATGTGCTCTGCATCATTTAAAAACTGAGCAAGTTTCCAGTGCTATATCTAATACATTCTTAGAATTTTTTTAAGAAGTTGAATTGAGAAGAAACTACATTTTTGTCTTTAACTAGATTATTATTCCACTACTGACATTTTTGAATGAGTTATTTCAGGGCCATCAAGATAATAGCCATCTTTAACTACCCAGAGAGTCACTATTTACTCTTCCAGGTCTACAAGCATGACTGTCAGTGTCCTGGCCAAATCTATTCATATCACTTAGATTTGCATTCAATTCAGGCTTTCAATGGAATAGATGAAGCCCACCCACATTGGGAAAGGCAATCTGCTTTACTCTGTCTGTTGATTCTAAAGCAATCTTGTCTAAAAACACCCTCACAGAGACACTTGGTAATACTGTTTATACAAATATCTGGCTACCTTATGGCCTAGTCAAGCTGACCCGTGAAATTAACATAAAGAGTTTAAATCAAGGAAACAATGTGAAAGTGTTTGTGAAAAACCTGTTTTTTTCAAAAGCATCTATTATCCATTATGGACTGTGGAGATTTTGTAGGTTTACATTTCATGTTTCCAAAGAAACTGTGAACATTGTTAGCACTGCACATCTGTATTTTCCTAAGAACTTGAAATCTGTGTTGGTGACCTTCACAATTGCCTTAATTAGCTGAGTCTTACAAAGTGAAGGCAGTTACATTGGCTTACTACAGTACTTAAATATGTTCATAGTTTAACACCATTTTCTTCAAAGGAAAACTGCAAATATGCCCTTACCTTGACCCATTTTATTAATTTAAGTATCTGGAAATCAAACAGTATGGAAATCAGGCTTTTGTATAAAATTGGGGTTTATCTAGAGACATATTAAGATAGTAAAGCAATGAAGAAGTAAAATTTTAAGAAAATCTTATGTTTGCTTTCATGTATCTGAAATCATATCTGTTGTCTATGCATGTCTATATAATATGCATAGTATTTACACATGTACATAGTATTAATTGATTAGTTTAGCTTATATGACGTATGGGTTTTTGTCTTTGTCTACTAATCCTCTTTCTCCAGAGAGGAATGAACTATGATTATTCTAATTTATTTAGAAAAATGTCTTTCCAAAGTTTACTCTTTTTCTCTATCAAGAAGTTAGAAATTACATATTGAACAATCAACCACATGGCCATCAACATCAGTTTATTTTCAGGAATCTTAAAAGACATACTTTTATGACACCTACAGAAAAATACCAGTCAGTTGTAAAGCATTTTAAAATGTTTTTATCCCCTTAGGATACCTTAAAATGTCTCTGAAATAACTTCAGGAAATTTTTTTGTTCATAGTCCTGTATGTGTGTGTGTAGTTTTTTAAACTTCTTTAGGGTAGAGACACTTTATGCCCAGAATTTCTAGCCTATTTACTGAGTTAGAGTAATCATAGTAGATGTTCAGTAAAGTTTTGAAAATAAATGAATGAATAGATGAATGAATGTTAGAAATATCAGGACTTGTATTTTTTTTTAACTTTCTAACAACTAGATAGGAAATATTTCCAAAAAAAATATTATCAGGTTTCATGGATTAACTTTATTTTCTTTATAATTTATCATTAATCTAAATAAGCAAATTATGTTATTCATGAAAAAATTTTAATGCCAAAGTTTCAAAGTTAATATTGAGTGAATAGAATAAATCATACTGAAAACTTTCCCATATGTTCAGTAGTAAAGGGAAAAAAAAGAAAAACAAACCTTAAAATATGCCTTTGAAAACACGAAGAGAAGAGGAGGTCCTGAGAGCCCAAGATAGAGTATTTCAAATGGCAGGGGGATAATATGAAAATGTGAAATGTGAAAATGAGTGAGGAACACAGTCCTCCACTCCATCAACACTCTCTGAGATGCTGTAAAAGGGACATATGGGAGCTCAAGCTTAACTAAGAAGTGGGAATTTCTTTGCAGTGATCATAATGATTTTATAACGTTTCTTATACTTCTGAGGAGACAACGTGTGTTAAAGATAACAAAAAATGTCATATTTATTATAAGCTGTTTAAAATGTTTTCTTTTAACTAGAAGATTATACCCATGCATATATACATGAATATGAATATAGCCTTTCAATTGTAATTAGTGCAGAATAAATACATACCACCTATCTTACTTAATGTTGCCAAAAGTGTATTTCAATAATAAATCACAAATTCTTTGTTAAAAATATGTTATGAGTTCACTTATTTTACAATTAAAAAATAACTGAAGAGGAGCGCCTGGGTGGCTCAGTGGGTTAAAGCCTCTGCCTTCAGCTCAGGTCATGATCCCAGGGTCCTGGGATCGAGCCCCGCATCGGGCTCTCTGCTCAGCAGAGAGCCTGCTTTCCTTCCTCTCTCTCTGCCTGCCTCTCTGCCTTGTTGTGACCTCTGTCTGTCAAATAAATAAATAAAATCTTAAAAAAAATAACTGAAGATAGTATCACCATCTAGGGCTATCTTACATAAGAGACACTTGCATTTTTAATTGCCAACGATAAGCAAATAGCATTCTAATGATATCTAATAAACTTGAAAGCCCATAGTTGACACAGATATCTACACAGCATGTGGAGTAGGAGTCGTAATATTCACTGGTATAGGTAGATAGTATAAAAAGTTAATAACTCTATGGAAAAACACAATGCCCATGCACAGATAATATTGTCCTGCCACATCTGTTTTGCTAGGTGACTTGTGCATATCATTTGATACGGTATTTGACATGGCTCTACACAGAAGGAAACAGAATATGGCAATAGTAGTGATTTTACTAGTGTCATTAATGTAAAAAAAAGGCACATTTAAAAATCATATCTATCATGGGAGATGAACCATGAGAGACTATGGACTCTGGGAAACAAACAGAGTTTTAGAAGGGAGGGTGTGGGGGTGATGGGTGAGTCTGGTGATGGGTATTAAGGAGGGCATGGATTACATAGAGCACTGGGTATTATACCAAACAATGAATCTTGGAACACTATATTAAAAAACTAATGATGTACTGTATGGTGACTAACTTAACACAATAAAAAATTATATATATGTATCCACATACATTTGTGTACATACATATATTTATATAAATTGTTGTTATATTCTTTTATTATTGCAACAACATTTGGAACATTTGTTTATTAGTCTGAATTAGACTGAACATATCAGCACTTCTTTTTATTATTTCAGTTTTGAACTATTAAAAGTGTTTTAGTTATTGAAAATGGAACAGTGTTGAAAATCTAGGTTATATGTGGAGATGCAACATGGGGGACTAGGGGGGCAGAAAAAGAAGAAAAGAAACAAGATGGGATTGGGAGGGAGACAAACCATAAGTATATCAAAACAAATTTTATAAAGCCAATCTATTTTTGTGGTTTAATTGATAGACTCACTCATTTAAAATTAAAGTGAATATATTCTTTTACATACGAAAGCATGCATGGGTGGTGGGGAAGAAATCTCATATTAACTTATTTTTCTTTATACTTCATTTTTGCATTAAATTCCCAACACTCTTATCTCCACCCAACTTCATGCAGTTAAGACTAAGTCGTTTATTTCCTCAAGAAGACTGTTGTCTCTGTGAAATTTGTACAGGAGAGATGTAAGATGGAATTCTTTATTCTTTCTGCAGATAGAAAAATTTTCATGCACTAGACAGTGAATGTCAAACTGCGAGAAATCTCCTTCTGAGGGAACAACTGGCAATGTCTAAAGTCCTTTTGGACTGATGTAACCAAAGGTAAAGGAATGTTGTTGACATCTAATGGGCAGAAGCCAGTTCTTCTTTATCCCACAATTCAAATGACAGCTTCTTCAATGGAAAATTACTCAACCCAAAATATCAATAGTGTTGAGGCTGGCGACTCTGGGGTAGAGGAATTGGAGAACAGGGAACCTCAATAATATGAGAAAAAAAAGCCAAAAACCAGAGATCACCAAGTTCTATCTAAAAATGCACTCTTCTCTCGGATTAGGAAAGCCCGTGGAAACAAAATCTGTTTGCAGAGAACATGAGCCTCCATTTCTGTAAGTGCTAAACATCACTTAGGCCAATGAGATACTATAGCTGCCTTCTCTTTGCAAATGAAAGGATTTTCCTTCTTAATGGTAACAAGCATGTCACGTCAGCCCCCAATTGTCCGAGGAGTTCTGTTGCCTACTTAGGACCCCAAATTTATTGTTTTATCAAATGAACTCTCTAGAACTCACCCATGTTTCAATGATCCAGGACAATGGACACTTTAAAGGGAAATGGTGGGGTGGCAGTGAAAAGCCTCCACATCTGGCCCAAGCAGAACCACACAGCCACTGCAGAAGACTGACCCTCAAGCAGTGTGATGATTGTACACCCTCTACCTACCCCTCACATATATCTCACCATCTTAGAAAGTGAAGTTTTTACCTGATGCTATTATGCACAAATAATTGAAAGTCTCCATCCCAGCAAACAATTAAAAAGAGATGAGAAAATTATATCGAAAGAAAATGATAATGATTTGTATTTCTGTTTGCCTTATATACATAATATTTTCCCTTTAAGTCGTGGTAATTTTCAGGAAAAGTCATCATGATGTAATTACTTTCATGAGATTGACAGCAACAGCCAATCTATTATAGATTTTTATGACATGCTAATTTCCCATCTGTCCAGGGCACTTCTTTTCATGTGCCAACGTTTTAGAGAAAAGTTATAAGAATTGAAAGCCTGCTCCTCTTCTAATTGCAGGTTGACAATTATTAATGCAATCTTGCTAAAGGAGGAGGCACGCCTCTTCATTTTTTAAAAAGGTCACTTTTATAAAAAAAAAGATAGTTCATTTTAACTTCTAAATTGAAAATTATTTTCTAGTAATGTAAGTAGGCTCTGTTTTTCTTTCACGTATATCCCTAATACTAAAACGACTCCCTTTTTCACATTTATTTCCAGTATTCTCTGTGAAATTTCTTTTACACTAAGAACATTTCCAAAAAGGCTTCACTGAAACATACCATGTAAAGGATTACAAAATTAATGTTAAGTCTCTTATAAAAACATTTTGAATGCTATAAATGAGTCAGCCAAGGACAAACTGAATGATTTGTTTTCTGGCTTATGAAAGAAACCAAAACAATATGCACAAGAGGCTTAAGGAATCTCCAGTTGAAGTAAAAATTTAAGCTACATCAGAAAAGATCATGAATGCTTGTGTTTACAATTCATTTTTGGTGTTGCAAAGGTGAGGTACATTTGTGCCAGTACATATTGCTGGTTGCAACCTGGATTGGCTGCTTCACATCACAAGAGACCTCATACTCTTATTCAAGTGTTGGGCAGATGATTTTTGAGTGAAACATTTGAAAATGTTCACAGGCATTACTCCACATTTCAATTTTAGATATATCACTTCGTTATTAAGTAAAATAGAGAAAACAAGATTGATGGCATTGAAAAGGAGAAAGGCAGATGCATAGAAAACTAGTAGTGTGATGAGAGTGAGCTACACCAAAAAAAAGGTACTGTAGAAATCATTTTAATTAGAGACAACACACATAATTTAAGCTAATGAAGTTTTTTTTACAACACTCTGTAAATGTATATTGTAAGCAATATTACAGAATGCAGAAGAAATAAAGAGACTAACATTCCTAAGTACTTCAAAGAGATGGTTCTTATAAGAGAAGCAAAAGTAATTTTTTTGAGAAGAAAAGATATCCTAATATGACCCCACAATAGTTTCTCCCACGTAATATACCCCTCTACGAAAAAGGACTTTATAGCCTTCTTTTTCTAGTGAATTGGGAGGAAAACCTCAGTTAAACTAAAATGCCACTAAAATGATGTGACAAAAAAGAAAAGCAATATTAGCGGGAAAGGTAAATTTAGCAGTGCTGATTAGATAAATACTCAGCTGATGTGACAATTATTAAAACCGGCATTTGCAAGTTGCATTAGATCTGCACCCTTTTCATTTAATTTATTAGAATGTTCTGAATACAGATTAACTCTCTTAGCCTAATATTTCTTGGTTCATTAGCATTAAAATGAGAACTGCAAGTTCCTTGGAATAACCTTTAAATTGTTTCTTCTAACTTCAGCATAACTTCTGACAGTATCTCTAAATCTCCTTGAACTATTATTTTGTCGTGTTCAACTCTTCTCAAGCTGTTTTTAATTTAATCTTTACCAGGGGCTAGAGTTTTTAAATTGACTTTTAAGAGCAATCTACAAATTTTGTCCTGGGCACCGGGGGCACACAGTGAAGAACTTCCAAGTCTTTATTTAGACATGCTAACAAAACTTCAGGCCATATGGTGGCTTTGAGAATTTTTAAGTACCTAAAATATACTAAGGGGCAGAGTGAGGGTGGTCTCACAAAATGTTTATGCATGGTGTTTTCTCCAAATCTTAAGGAGCTGAAAAGAAAGGGTAAACAGTAAAGCTCTTGTTACCACATCTTCTGCTTTTTCAAAGGACTCAGAAAGGAAATTTGCTGAGGGCACTGCACAGTATAGGTTACATGAGATAGATGGCACAGAAACCAAATTGTTTCCCAGAAAAATACTTTAAAAATAGAGTAAAAAATAAAAGGAGAAGAGAGAGAGAGATAGGGAAAAAAATAAAACCTAATGAAAAGACTAAAGTAACATTGGTAGGCAATGGTGGAAAGAAGACATTCTCAATAATTACCAGATGACAAACACCTCAAAAGGATCATACGGACCTCAAAAGGACATACACACATCATCCTTTTTAAATAAAATTGCAGTGGAAATATGATCTAATAGTTTTCTTGATTGTTTGTTTTGTTTTTTTTTTTGTTTTTAATAAATGTGGTACAAAGAGTTTTGGAGGAAAATCTAGTACATTTAATTCAAATATTAAAGTGCATTTCAAACAGTAAGCAAGTGAGATTTTTCTAAGAGGAAACAATCTTCAGAAAATAAAAATAAATTAACTTTATGAATGCTCCAAGGTGAAAACAGAACCAATCTCAAACTCCGTGATCTACAGTTGTGTCTGAGAGAGAGTTTTTGAAAGATTTTCAGGATATTGCCTTTTTATGCTTCTTTTTCAAAAGTCTTAAAACTAAAACAATCATTTAAAATATACCACAAAAATCAAACATTTTTACTTCAGTTTTCAGGAAAATTGAGAGGTAGTTAAACTATTGATTTGGAATTATATTTTACTAATCCTGATGATATCTCTAGTAGTTCAACAAGATTAATTTTGTAGCCTAAAATAATAAATATTTCAGTAATTACCCATAGTTTCATTAGGCTTTCGTATTTCTATCTGCAAAAAGCCTCTAACCACTTATCACACATAAAACACAATTTTATAACTTTTTTATAAATGATATTGATTCTGCAGGATATGATTGATCCATTTCAAATTAACCATAATAAATGAAATTGAAGATTGACTTTTATAACAAATCCGATTTTTATGTAAGTAAAAATCTTCAGTCTCTGTGAGAATTATCATTAGTGCATACATATCCATGGTATCCACGTATCCTTTGCTGAATTCTATTACATAGTACTAAAACACAGTGAAGGGAATGGTTTTGTATCTCTCTCTGAGTTTCTCATTATGACCTTCACAGGAGAGTATTCTACTCCAATCTAGTGCCAAGAGCTTAGAAGAGTTAGACCATAGAGACTACCCATTGAAAAACAAAACCAAACCAAACAAATAAAACCAAAAAACAAATAAATAAACAAAAACACCTTGAAATACATTTCAATTTCTACAGAAAGAATAGTTAACAAACATATGTTTCTTACTGACACCATTTTGATCTAGAATTAATTTTATTTTCCTGGCAGTGAATATTTTTCCTATGTACTGAATTGCATGTGTTATGTTGTATGAGCTACATTTTTATGCACTGCATTGTACCCAGACTGTTCCCATTTAGGCAGTAATTTTGAAGTCATACCTTTTAAAAATAATAGATTGAAATTAATAAAATAGCTATGATTTTGCCTGCCCAGAGGAAATAACCTATTTGCCTCAATTTTTGGCAACAGTTTATTTATTTATTTATTTGTCAGAGAGAGTAAGCACAGGCAGACAGAGTGGCAGGCAGAGGCAGAGGGAGAAGCAGGCTCCCCGCCGAGCAAGGAGCCCGATGTGGGACTCGATCCCAGGATGCCGGGATCACGACCTGAGCCGAAGGCAGCCACTTAACCAACTGAGCCACCCAGGCATCCCTTGGCAACAGTTTTTTAGCTGTTAACATAATTATGTCATTTCATTGTTGCATAAGTATTTGAAATGATGCAGCAAAATCAAGCTCATTTTAAATATTTTCAAGTAATTATATTAATCATGAGACAACCCCTATTTAGTGGGTAATAAGATACAATCTTTTTTTACAAATAGCAGCATGGTACAAGAAAAAAGTTTTCAGATCTGTAATTAACAGTTCTTGTTCTGCTTTGGAATATATAAACTTGTATTTTTTGCAAGATCCTCAAGCTCTTAGAAGCTGTGTATGCTTACCATAAAATCACGTCTGTCATACTTGTTAGGCAAAGGAAATGTTCATGAATTCTCAAATCCCTGCCATCTTTTGAAACAACTGTGCTTTATTTATTTTTTTAAGTAAAATAATCTCCAGCACCTCACTTGTAGCACATTTGACAATGGATTTGAATTTCTTAACTGACAGCCATGAGTTTTCTCTTTGGGTTTGTTTTTCTTCTCTGTAATGGGTAATCTTTTTATATTATTTGATAGTTATTTTAGTGATGTTCTACTGGTGATAAACTCTAATTTTTTTCCTATGAATAATTTAGGTATGATTTATTTCATCCTAAAACGATGACTAATTTAGATGTGAAATTCTAAATTGAGAGTTTTGGTTTATTTTCAGTAATCTGAAACTTACTGTATGTTTTCTGGCATCTATATTTACTAATGAGAAGTAATGTCCAGAAATCATGTCAGACTAGATAATTTATCTTTTCTCTATAGCTTCAAAAATGTGTTTGTTGAGCTACAGTTTCACTTCATTGAGTGTAGTTGTACATTTATTTTTATAGATTTTATTTAATAATCAAGAGTTTTTGGTGGTATAGCATATATTCTGCCAGTTCAAGTATTCCATACCCAGAAGAAATCAAATGGACTCTGTAAAAAACTACTAGTTTTGAGGACTAAGTGCCAGCTCAGGAAAAAAAAAAAAAAATGAAGCACAGTCATGAGATTAGTGACCTGGACAATATGGAAGTCATCTTCTAGTTTTCTAGGGAACAAACTCTCAGTCACCAACAAGTGGGACCCCTGGTCTTGGGTAGCAAATTCCCTGAGATGGCTTAAATGTGAACATTTATACTATCTGCAAAGATCATCTGAACATTTCTTTTGCTTGAGAACCAATTAGACCTGCACTACGATATTTTTCAATCTGTGGCAAAGAGTCATTGTGGAAAAAAAGAGGGAGATATAAATAATTTGTAATTCCCACTCTGAATTCTATTTTTGATTTGGGTGTTTTATTCTGATTTTTTAAACCATTAAACCCATTGTATACCAATTTCATTCATTTCTCTCCCCAAAACTAGGTGTTACATCTTGTCAAATAAAATGGCCATTTCTTTATTTTGGTCATTTTTCAGCTTCTTTATCAATTCTGTGTTCTACCTCAATAAATTACTTTCCTGTTGTTTTTAGCACTTGTTTGTTCAGTTAAACAATAAATTTAACTGATAACATGCCTATAGGCATAGAATTATCTTCCATCTTTTATAGACATGGATAATTTTCATTTTTAATGTCATCTTTATATCTCTCCATGAACTTCTTTCTTCATCTCTCTTTAACTATTTTATTTTCTTTACACATAGGATTGACTATTGTATCTTCTCAACTTTTGGTATATAATATCCACCTAGATTTATCAGTTTATCATCCCTAAAAATGGGTCCAATCATTTAATATATTTTAGATAAAATTCCAAAGGAACAAATCCAGTCAGTTTATTTTAATTATGGCAGGCCATAGCTCTTAATGTCCTGGCCACAATATTGTTGAGTTCAACATACTTGAATTAGTCCTCAACAACCTAAGTGACTGGGATGGTATACTGTCAAATAGTAATACAGATATTCTAGGTAGGCTCAGGGATAACAGACGCATTCTGTAAGCAAAAGAGCAAAATGGATTGATTTTGATTTCTAGTACATACATAGACTATGACCTTTGTGATTTTAAGCAGGAAGCGTCAAAATTTACCAGAGTGAGAATTGGAATATGGTGGTGAAATGTTTATAGTGATTCCACACTTTAGTGCTTAGATATTGGATCTTAGTTGTGAAGTGGACTCTTAAGTGTTGGGTCATTCTCCCAATACTAAGAATGTGAGATGAGATTAGGTCATTGTGAGATAGGGCAGTTTTACTGTGCTGATGACTGGTGGTTACCATAAAAATCTTGCTCAGCACAGTGGAAAAGGAAGTTCAGATCTGTCAATAACACATAGGACCAGTACTGTATATGAATATAATTTAAAGTAAAAAAAATATATATATATAATATAAATTAGTTATTGAAGTTAGCAAAAATCATACTTGTTCAAAAACTTATTTAAAATCTATATATAAGTGAAATCATGGTATTAAAAGACACATCATAGAGAATATAGTCAATGGCGCTATAATAGTGTTGTAAGGTAATAGATGGTAGGTGCACTTATAATATATAAACCTGATGGATTACTATATCTACAACTGAAACTAATGTAACATTGTGTGTCAATTATACTCAAGTAAAATCTTTAAAATAAAATATGTATATACATGTTTCATGTCTAGATGAACATGTCTACAGAAGAGCATAGGTGAAACAGAGTGAATGTACAAAAATTAATGCAGAGGAGAATATCAGATCTTAAATGTGTGGTATGTACATGTAGGATAGAAAATAGTTGCCTTAGTTAAAATAGAATAACTTTAATAAATTAATAGCAAGGACTGTGTGTGTATGAGTATATGCATACTATGCCTTAAGACTATGTAGATATTATATTTAGAATGCAGTGTGACAGTTTTCCTTGCTATTTTGCTATGAGTTCTACCCAATTTAACTTGTGCATATTAAAGGCTTTTATTATGTGTAGGTTATAGGCTACTTCTTGGAGAAACAATTATAAATGTGAGAGATATTTCTTCAAAAAATCCTTAATTTGAAAGGTGTGCAAACCAGTATAGAGATATGTTGTATTACATGCCATTATGACACAAAGTAGAAATTTTTAAAAGGAAAATTCACAGATGAGTGGCACATAAAACAAGACATAAAATCAAGTAAAAATTTTTGAGATTTAAAGAAGTTATCGGGAACAATATTACAGAGGAAGATACAATAAGTAGAAATATTCCAAAACAAAGGAGAAATATCATGAAATTACAGACTGCAAATTAATTTATGAAGAGTGGGAAGGTGGATGGGAGTGGAGTGGTAAGATTTGGAGCAAGAGGGACAAGAGGCTAGTTCACATAAGAGTTCAAGCAGTTCATGTATAATGGTCATGTATATGCATAATAATCCAAGGCCAATGACAAGTCAAAAACTTGGAAAGCAATGAGGGTAGAAGAGATACATGATAATATTTGCATGTTGAAAGATCTTTTTTATTTCAGTGTGATAAGTTGATAGGAAAGGCTTCTGTGAAAGGCTTGGAGGCCAAGCAGGAGATAATGGCAGCATCCTACATGACCAATGAGCCAGGAGCTCCAGTATTTTCTACATACCATAAGCCAAATAAGCAATCTGCTATGTATATTAAAACAAGGAAGTTATTTAAAGTCATGCTTTATATAAGAATATTCTAAAACCTATTCAAAATATTAATATTTCATCATCACTAGCCGCCAGGGAGATTCAAATTAAAACCACATTGAGATACCACCTCACACCAGTTAGAATGGCCAAAATTAGCAAGACAGGAAACAACGTGTGTTGGAGAGGATGTGGAGAAAGGGGAACCCTCTTACACTGTTGGTGGGAATGCAAGTTGGTGCAGCCACTCTGGAGAACAGTGTGTAGATTCCTCAAGAAGTTAAAAATAGAGCTTCCCTATGACCCTGCCATTGCGCTACTGGGTATTTACCCCAAAGATAGAGATGTGGTCTCTATCTTTGGGCCATCTGTACCCCAATGTTTATAGCAGCAATGGGCCATCTGTACCCCAATGTTTATAGCAACAATGGCCACGGTCACCAAACTGTGGAAAGAACCAAGATGCCCTTCCACAGACGAATGGATAAGGAAGATGTGGTCCATATACACTATGGAGTATTATGCCTCCATCAGAAAGGATGAATACCCAACTTTTGTAGCAACATGGACGGGAAGAGATTATGGTGGAAGAGATTATGCTGAGTGAAATAAGTCAAGCAGAGAGAGTCAATTATTATATGGTTTCACTTATTTGCGGAGCATAACAAATAACTCGGAGGACATGGGGAAATGGAGAGGAGAAGGGAGTTGAGGGAAATTGCGGGGGAGATGAACCATGAGAGACTATGGACTCTGAAAAACAACCTGAGAGTTTTGAAGGGGCGGGGTGTGGGAGGTTGGGGGAGCCAGGTGGTGGGTATTATGGAGGGCACGGATTGCATGGAGCACTGGGTGTGGTGTAAAACTATGAATTCTGTTACGCTGAAAAGAAATGAAATTAAAAAATAATAATAAAATAAAATTTAAAAAAACATAATGAAATGCTATCCTCAGAGTATAACTTAAATAAATGTATGAAAAGAAAAATAATCTTAAAAAAACTAATATTTCAAAGCATAAATATTGGTTATTAAATGGAATGAGACTTCCACATTCTTTCAACTAAATTCAGAGATGTCCATGTGCTTAGTAGATATTCTGCAATAGTACCTAACACCATCTGAAATATGAGCAACTGAAATTTTTGTTTATTTTGCTGACATTTAATCTAATAAATTTTTCATCTGAATACTGTTTAGGACTCTTAAGTCTATATGGGATATATCTGCCCTTAGCTTTGCCAGAGGCAAAATGGTATTTTTGCTGATAGAGTGAGCATTATGCTTTTTTCTGGAATTTCCTATTCATGGCTTATTTAGATTTTTTCAGTCTGTTCAAAGTACTCCTCTTATGTTGTTTTTTTTTGAACACTGGTGAAAGCCTGTATGATTTTGTTTTCCATGAATTACGGTGATAGAATATTCTTTTTAAAAATGAACTATATGGGGGTAGAAATAGACATTATTTTTCCTCAGTGACAAAGAAAAGTATTATGAGGAAACAATTCATGAGGAGATTTGTGTTTGTAATGAAAAAAAAAAGTATGTGTTCTATAGCACTAGAAAAATATAAACTGTTGATTCATTAAATGATGATTATCTAGTTTTAAAACACAGTACTTTGATTACATAGGGCTTTGTGGTTCTTCTTTCTTTTCCCCAAATCTTTTTCTTCCTCTTTTTTCATCTATTTCAGTATGGAAAAATATTTTTAAGTGACATAAATATAAAGGGACTTGGTTAGATTATTTGTTCAAAAACCTAAAAAAAATGTAAAGAAACATTTTTATATTTGTATCAAAATTACACTTTAAGAAAAATAATTGATTTAATATTAATCAATAATAAAACAATATTCACCACAATGTATTAATCTCACAGTATCAAAATACCGGATATATCCAGTAGTAACTGCTTAACTGTGTAGTGACTTTTCAATTTGCTAGTGTTTTGTTGGCATAAATTTGAATTTCTTTAAGAAAGTGAAGATATAGGGGCACCTGGGTGGCTCAGTGGGTTGAGGCCTCTGCCTTCAGCTCAGGTCATGATCTGAGGCCTGGGATCAAGCCCTGCATTGGGCTCTCTGCTCATCAGGAAGCCTGCTTCCTCCTCTCTCTCTGTCTGCCTCTCTACCTACTTGTGATCTCTATCTGTCAAATAAATAAAAATAAAATCTTTAAAAAAAAAGAAAGTGAAGATATAAAGTTATGTGATAATTCAGTAATAAGAATTCAAATTTATATTTATAGTATGTGATACAGGGAAAATACTTGTTTTTTCTTAAAAAGTAATGTTCAGTAAATTTACAGAGCACATTTCTGACCACACTAAGGGCAAGTGAAATCAATAACAATACGATATCATAGGAGATACCAAATATTTAGAAATTCAGCATCAGTCAGAAAAAAATCAAACCTAATGATAATAAAAAGAAGTCATATAAAAATTCATGGTATACTGCCAAAATAGTACTTAGAGAGAATCTTAAGGCTTTAAATAGTAATATTGCAGGAGGGAAAAAAGTTTCAAAGTAGTCAAAATCAATCACCCAAAATTTCACCTTAAGATACACACAAAAAAAGTAAATTACACTCAACAGAAATAAGATACAAAATACTGACAAACAGAAAAATTATAAAGCTACATGTTGACTATTTCAGCAGGTTGAAAAATAAAAAAAAAGACAAGAACAAAACAAATAACTTTTTATGTATCAACTCAGATTTATGAAAGAAAAATATTCCACAAGTTAACATGAACAAGAAAGATATTATCATTTTAGAGCCTATAAACTCAAAGGATAAAAGAGAATATTTTGTTTGATTTAATACCAACACATTGGAAAGTTTGATAAAATGAATATGTTCCTTGGAAAAAGCAACTGAGCAAAAACTCAGATGCAACAAAACAAGAAATTTTAGTGCCCTATATCTACTGAAGGAACAGAGTTTATCATCAAACAATTTTGCTACAAAGGAAATTACAGATACAAATGGTTTTACTGTTGAATTTTATTAAGTATTTAAAAAGAAATAGTACCAATTTTTTGCAAATTCACCCAGAAAACAAAAGTATCCCTTTTTGTTTACATTATGAAACTAGAAAAAACATAATAATCCCCTAACCTCACAAAGATAATAATAGAAAGGTATAGATTAATATTGTTCATAAATATAGGTACAAATATACTATAAATATTGACAAATCTGATAACATGTCAAAGGAATAATACATCACGACCAGGTAAATGTTAACTCAGTAATGCAAGATTGTTTTGACAAACCTTTCAATAAATGCAGGGAAAGTATGTGAAAAAATCAATGCCAATTTCTGTTTAAAATTCTCAGTAAGAGTAGCAGCAAACTTCCTCAGTCTGATAAAAGACAAGTATGGGAAATCTACAGCTAATATCATAATGAATGGCAAAATATTGAACATACACTATCCACTATTGCCATTTGACATTCTGATGTGTGTACAATAAAGCAACTACAAATAATAACTGCATTTAGCAGATTTGCAGAATACAAGGTTCATATACAAAAGTTTTGTTTATAGTTTTATTTTAAAGCGCTAACATCAAACAACACAAAAATGTAATTTAAAACATTCTATATACAATAGTGTAAAAAAATCATGTAAGTTAACCAAACACTTAGCGAGAGGTAAGAAAGAGCTATATAATGAAAACAAAACAAAACAAAGTGAAATTTGAGAAATTAAAGAAAACTTAAAAAATGTTGAGTTACTCTATATTCATGGTTGGGAAGATTCAGTATTTTCAAGAAATCATTTTGCTCCCAAATGAATGATAGATTTAATATAATCCCAGTAACAATTCCAGTGAGCTTTCTCTTTGTTTGTAATAATCAACAGTTTTCAACATTTATATTAAAATACAAAAGACCTAGATGACAATATCTTGGGGAAAAGAAAAAGGAATTATACCTGACTTCAAGATGCACACAAAATTTACGTTAATCGAGTTGGTGTGATATTAGAGTAGGGGGAGACACATAGATCAATGGAACAAACTAGAAAGTCAGAATGGTAAGGAAACAACACAGAAACATTATTTTAAAGTGCCTTATTACTCTTGTAGATGAAGCTCTTCCCAAATATTTAATAACCATTCAATTACTTTGTCATTTTATTTGGTTTTATGTGTTTTCTGTATCTCCTATGAAGGTTTATTTATTTCTTAAACCTTAACTATTTTAATCATCTTTATAGTAAATATTTATCAATTCACCTTTTTATGTTTTTGATATTTTATTATACAAAGTTGTTTTTATTTTTACATCATGAAATGTTTCATGAGAGGTATCAATATCCTTTCCCTAGTTTTGACTCTCTTTATTGTTAGATCTATTTTCCTTCTTTCTAATAGCTTTATCTCTTTAGCTAAATCTATAAAAATCTATTATTTATTTTGTTTATGGCAGAGTGATCATGTTGAGACACTACTCAAATTTTATTTCTCCCCTGCTGTTCCTCTAATAGGAATTCTAGTTTAAAATGGTGTTAGCCTAAGCACACATCACATTTTGTTTCCTAACATTGTATTTCCTAACTTTTCAGTTAATAGCGAAGAAAACACAGAAAGAACCAAAAACATACAAAAACATCCCTAAGTAAGAGAAATTGCTTATTGTCTGAACTAAAATCCAGCAGTGAACAACTGACAACTCTGAACTAATGTAGAATGAAAGTAATTTCTTCCTAAATTCTTTAAGTCACTTAGAAAAAAAAAAATAGAACTTTCTGTTTCAACTACAGTATTATTGTGTCTTCCTTCATTTTTGTAGAAAGATTTTTGAGGTACATGTCAACTTTTATTTTGCATTGATTTTCAACTTATTAACATTTCTTTTCAAATTTGGATATACTTATGTCTAACAAATAAATGCAAGATTACCAGTAAGATGGTTGAGTTCACAGTAAATATATTCAGTTACTATTTCTTAGTGACATTTGTCTATATTTTCATAAAGCATTAGCTAACTTTTTATCATTTGTATCGCCACTCTGGTTTCTGAACTCTTGGACTACAATGTAAAACATCCTATTAAAGATATTTTTCACTTTTTATACTGATGTGATCATTAATTTATATTCACTTTTTAAAATATCCCTTTTAAAATTCTTTCATAGTCTGTTATTTAATGTACTATATTTTAAAAAATAGAAAATTAAATAGTTTATTATTTAATATACTATATTTTAAATAATAGAAGATTTTTTCATCTGAGAGATGATCTCACCTGTCTACCTAGTATTTGTTTGAAATGGAGGATTAAAATATTTCAAATAAAGAAACTAAGAATGTCATATGAAGGTTTATTCATGAGTATCCACTGAGCAACTTCACATATAGATTGTGAAAACAAAGGAAGCATATCAATCAGCATCAAAATCCTTATTAAAAACATAGGTATATTGAACTTTCTATATCTTTTCTTTATGATTTTATTTTTAAATAATCTCTATACCCAACGTGGGGCTGGAATTTACAACCCAAGATCAACAGTCACATGCTTTACCAAGTGCGCCAACCAGACGCCCCTGAGCTTTTAGTATTTTCATCACTTGTTTAAAAAAAAAAATAAGTGAAGGGTTATTTGGAAGCTATTGTCTTCTGTATCATATTTCATTAATTTTTGAGGTGACTATTTCTCAAAGATGGCTGACTAAAGAACTGATTAAAATGAAAATGTGCCTAAAATATCTAATAGAAGATCTGCTCTAAGACATGTTCCTTGAACATGTTTGTCAGCACAGAACATTTGACAAATTCTAATAAGAATATTTTTACTCTATTAAAAATAACATTGCACCTGTGACTGATATCTAAAATATGTGTTTACAATTTTTAAAGTGTATGTGTACATTTTTTTAAATAAAATCTTTTGTAATTTAAGATTATTTCTGTGACACTTCTGAGATTTCTTTTTTCCCAGTGGAAATTTATTTAGAACATTCTGAATTGTTTTATTTTGACATAATAGTATAGGACTAACAGATTGTTAAAGACTTTTTTCCCCATTCTTTGATTTGTTATTCATTCCAATATACTTTCAATGATTATTATCAACTACTTGGAATATGTTTACACACCATAGATTTTATCACCTCTTCCTTTGTTTAAGTGCTGACTTGGCCAGCAACATTTTAGGGGTTTGGGTTTGTTTTGTTTTAGTTCACATTCCCAAGCCCTCTACTGGGTTTACTTTCTCCCTATTTCTCAATTAACCTATACTCTACCCCATTTGCAGGTCACCACACATCATTTGGTATTTGGGACTGGTTTTCTAATTTGTGAAGAAGCACAAAACATCTTCAAATTATCCGCAAATCACATAAGAATGCATGTTAAGCACAAATATCTTTAAAAAGTAATGAATATGTGAATTTCAAATATATTATGTCATTTATTATATACATTTTAAATTACTGAAATTGTGTAGCCATATTTTTGTTTACATTTAAATCAACATTAATTTACAAGATTAAAGTAAATCTGCTTGTACAGCAAACTAGATATTTAATCAGAAATTAAGATTTTGAACAAAATGTTATAATGTTAAAAAATATAATGACATTTTCTTTTGCTTTAAGTTGTGAAACTTGAGAATGCAGTTATA
Source organism: Mellivora capensis (assembly GCA_004024625.1). Classification (NCBI taxonomy): domain Eukaryota; kingdom Metazoa; phylum Chordata; class Mammalia; order Carnivora; family Mustelidae; genus Mellivora; species Mellivora capensis. Next base: position 25,951 of record PISX010010177.1, read on the forward strand.
AAAAAAAAAATCACCTCTATTTAGATATGGCTCTTCTGCCCCTTACAATCATGAAACACATACCCACAGTTATCATAAATACACACACTTTGTAATTCATGGTAGTTGTAAACCATAACTGTTGTGCTAACTTGGGCCCTCATGAAGTTAAGTGTAGCCTGTTTAAGTCTTCATTTCTTAAGATGCTTTTCAAAGGGCTCAGAGATGTTTTCTTTGGTGTGAAGTCCTCTTAAGAATTTTAGTTTCCTCCAGGGAAAATTAAATCAGGTGAGATGCTGTAAATCCATTTTATATTAAGTTTCTATATGGTATTCATATTTAAATTCATTATTCTTGTTTCTTCCTTGCTTACAGAACTCTCATTTTATTCAGATAAAAAGTGCTGTGATGGGATGCCTGGGTGGCTCAGTTGGTTAAGTGGCTGCCTTCGGCTCAGGTCATGATCCCAGCATCCTGGGATCGAGTCCCACATCGGGCTCCTTGATCAGCAGGGAGCCTGCTTCTCCCTCTGCCTCTGCCTGCCACTCTGTCTGCCTGTGCTCATACTCTCTCTCTCCCTCTCTCTCTGACAAATAAATAAATTTTAAAAAAAAGTGCTGTGATGAAGGGAGATAAATTACAGGTAGCTTTAAATGGTGAATCTCAAAACCCAGATGCACATTATATTCACTGAGGAACTTTTATAAAATGTTGCTGCCCTGGAACATTGGACTAATTGGTTAGGAAGGAAGGCAGTATCAGTATTTTTTTTTTAAGATTTTATTTATTTATTGAGAGACACACACACAGTGAGAGAGGGAACACGAGCAGGGTGAGCAGCAGGGAGAGGGAAAAGCAGACTCTCCACTGAGCAGGGAGACCAATCCCAGAACCCTGGGATCATGACCTGAGCCAAAAAGGCAGATGCTTAATGCCTAAGCCACCCAGGTGCCTCCAGTATTTTTAAAATCACCAATTTTTTTAATGGTTTAATACTTGAACCAATAGATTAGAGATTTCACAGCTATTACCTAGACTTAAAGGGAAATTTTTCATTTCTAATGAAATGCAAAAATTGAGACCAGGACAGAGTCTTCGTGTTCTGTAGCTCCCATTTCCCACCCTCTCTCCATTCTTTGTTTCCTTATTTTGAAAATGCTGAAGTGTGACAATCTCATATTTGAAAATATGGCAGCTTTTTCTGTAAATCTGAAGGGTAATAGTAACACTCCCTTCAAAACTGGAAGATTGGAAGGAGTGAAGGAATTAGAATCTTTATGATATATAATTGCTGAATCAACCTTATAGATTTTTTTAAAATAAGATTTTACCTATTTATTTGACAGAGAGAGCAAGAGAACACAAGCAGCAGAACAATGGAGGGAGAGGTAGAAGCAGGCTCCTGACTAAGCAGGGAGCTTGTTGCCGGACTCAGTCCCAGGACTCTGGGATCATGACTTGCGCCAAAGGCAGATGCTTAACCATCTGAGCCACCCAGGAGCCCCTGGATTTCTTGATATATAAGTAGCAAATGCTCTGTAGGTAAGCTTTATGTTACTTACCATCAAACATATCCTAACTGACTTAATTACTAAACCAGGGAATAACTCAATATTTAGTACCTAATTCAGATATAAAACAAATGACATTTCCTAGGCAGTAGATTTAAACCACCGCAATCTCTCATTTTCTTCCAATGTCATTCCCCAAAACTCAAGTTCTTTAACTAGCTTAGACTTGCTATTGTGCAATTTGACTAAGGTCATGACTTTAGATTGTTCCCCTTGTGCTCTAATATAGTTGCAGTTACATGTGACCTGTCAAATATTATAAAACTAATGCCTAGTTTAACAGTGTATATAAATTGAGGTCCAACCGTATTCTAGCATCTTGGTCTTATTCAAAATTCGGTTATTTATTTATTTATTTATTTATTTTAAGATTTTATTTATTTATTTGTCAGAGAGAAAGAGCGAGAGAGAGCGAGCACAGGCAGACAGAATGGCAGGCAGAGGCAGAGGGAGAAGCAGGCTCCCTGCTGAGCAAGGAGCCCGATGTGGGACTTGATCCCAGGACGCTGGGATCATGACCTGAGCCAAAGGCAGCTGCTTAACCAACTGCGCCACCCAGGCGTCCCACAGAATTCAGTTATTTAAACACATTTATTGAGAACCACAAATGAAAATGTTTAATTTAGTATACAAAGGTATGAGACAGAATAAAGTTTGTGTTCAAATCCAATTCTTGAGACTTATTGATCATTTAAAGCACTTTATATGGGGAAATACCCATGGTCTTTCTAAAGATAGCAAAAGTGTTAGAGAGGTAGAAAAGTAGAGAAATATACAGGAAGAGTATAGACAAGAGAAGTACAACTATTGAATTGCTCAGGGCTCTTTAAACCAAGTCTTATAAGAGGAAGCCATTCAAAAATTGAGAAATATAATGTAAAAATAATTATCATTTTTTTTTTCTGTATGAAGAAATGAAGGCAAGGAGAGGTCAAACAAGTTCCCTCAGACAAATTAGGTATAAATTGGTGCAGCCAGGAGTGGATTATTCCTCTACTTTTAGCATTACATCATACTTCAAAATTCAGGCTGATACATTGTTTCACATTTCTGGTGCATGAGAAAACTGTTGTAAATGAATATAGGTAAAATATAGGAATATATTTTATGAATATGAATGAATATTGAATGAATATGAATGAATGTTATGAATATGAATATGAATGTAGGTAAAAATGGGAACAACTGGAAAATAAATGACAGCCTGTGACATCAGAGTAGTAGCTGAAGAAGCAAAGCTGTAAAAAGGTAGAAACCAAGACTGTTTGGTGCACCCAAGGAACCAGAACCCAGAATTGAAAAGCTTCAAGGAGTCATCTGTTTCTCTGCATTCTAGTAGATAAGCCCTCTTCCTGAGGCAAGAGCAAGTATTACACTTCTATGATAGGAGCAAAAGAGGTTTTATATCCTCAATCCAATATGAAAAATAAAAATCCTTGTAAAGATCCTGTTTGTCCTAAATAAGGCAACAGGCTCATGCTGTGACCACAAAGGGTTGGTCCCATTAAATGGACCAATGAGAGTTGGAATTTGGAGATTTCCTGGAAAATGTTCATAAACAAAACAAAACAAAATGGAATGAAAAGGGAAAGTATACTTGGAAGACACAAATTAAATACTATTATATCATACAAGGATTTTAGATCTTACTCTAACTGCAGTGGAAGCTCCTGACTGTATTAAATAGGAGTAATGCAAGCACTTTTCTGTTTTAAAAGATTTTTTTGGCCTCTGTGTGAAGATTGAATTAGGGGTATGTGTATATAAAGGCAGACTAAACAGAACAATGCAGCTTTGTAAGTGACCTTTTCCAAACAAAATGAAAATGAAAATGAACTATTAGAATGGGTAATAACATTCATATAAATTTCAAATCTCATATATATTGTAAGTAGTAAACACATTGAACATACCTCTAATTCCAAATGATTGTGGTTTTTCACATAATCTACATATGAAAGGGAATTAGTCAAAGTTAATTATAAACAAAATCAACATTAAATAATATGACATGTTAGGTTTGCTTCTGTTATGCTAGTTATTTATTTTTGGAAGCAGTTCCTGTTTAAAAAAAAAAAGTGAGGGGGAGGGAGATGATCGGGAGAAAAAACAGCAATGGCATATTTTAGAAGAGATACAATTTTCTGTCCATTTAAAAATAATGGGGGTATAAATACAAATTTTATTTCAAACTAGTTGGACAGCATAACTAAATCTTTTTTTTTCAAAACCCAACAGACTATTCTTTATGAAAGTTTACTTTATTCCTATCATTTAACTTGAGTTTCAAAATATACCCTCAAAAAGCATTCTTTTCCTTAGTTTATTCAGCCTTTCTGACCATCTATTGACCATGCACTGAGCATTTATAATTATTCTTTCTCAGTTTGCTTTTTGAATACTCTTTGAATACTCTGCCCTATCCTCAATGTTTAAAAATATTGAATTTTGCATGGGGGCATGGATGAAATAGATGATGGGGATTAAGGAGAGCACTTGTCATGATGAGCACCAGGTGTTGTGAGGAAGTATTGAATCACTATATTGTAGACCTGACACTGATATTACAATGTATGTCAACTAACTGAAATTTAAATAAAAACTTTAAAAAAAGCAAAATTAATTATAAACAAAATCAAGACATTTCATATCTGATCATAGGATTAAGACATAGGAAAACAGTAGTTAGAGCAGGGTCTCAAATATTTTAGTAGAAAATAATGTTTCAGTAGTGAAAATACATAGTGAACATATCTCCTTCATTATGTTCAACCATGCTTTAATGGCCAGAGCATCTATTAAATAGCTTATGTATTTATTACTCTTTATATTCATCCTTTAATTTACTTATCTGTATTTTTCATATGATATCCCCAAATCTATTGTATTCTGTGTTCCAGAAATGATTGGAGTTGGGTAATGAGTGTCATAATATACACAGGATTTTAAAGGCCTGAATATGTCATATATACAGTAACTAGGAAACATAATAATTGAATATTTAAGTCACAGATTAAATTTCTTTTGCTATTCCTTCTGCATACATTTATGGGATTGCTTATTTCCTCTTCCAATTTGCTTACTTTTTTTTTAGGTTTTATTTAAATTCTTAAATTAAGTGTTAGTTTCAGGTGTACAATATAATGATTCAACACTTCCTTTCATCACCCAGTGGTTATCATAAGGGCACTCCTTAACCATCCACCTCCATTCTGGTAAACATCAGTTTGTTCAGTGTATGGATTTTTTTTTAAGATTTATTTATTTATTTCTGAGATAAAGAGAGAGAGAGAGATGAAGACAGGGGTGGGAGGGGCAGTGCAGAGGGAGATTTGGAGAGTCTTGAGCAGACTCAGCACTGAGCATGGACCCTAACTTGGGACTCCATCTCATGACCCTGAGATCACCACCTGAGTGATCTCAAAAGCAAGAGTTGATCTCTTAACTGACTGCTCCATCCAGGTGCCCTCAGTGTATGGGATTTTTAGTCAGTTAATTCTAAGTTAATTATTTTGTTTCCTTGTAATATGAAATTTTATAAATCTTTATATTTTTTGCAACATAACAATTCTGAGTGGTCAGAGATGTCTTAAAGATTGAAAATACTTTCTGTTACTTATGAACATCTAAGAAGATATAAGTAATCAAGGAAGTAATTATTTGGGGGGAAGAAAATACAAGGGCAATAAAGACCAAGTAACTTCTCAAAGTGGACTAGATAGGACCAGGATTTAAACACTGGTGGATCTGATTTCAGAATTTTATTTCTTATGTCCTAGCCTTTTTCCTTAAGTAATTAAAACCAGGAGATGTGAATAACAAAAGATAACATTATTATAGATTTGTATATCAGTGGATTTTATATGGTTAACTTTTATAATATTTTTCATACTAATCTAACAGGTGGCCCTGCCTCTATTAAATAATAGCATCAACTTAAAAATTAATAGACTTAATTAACATTTATTTATTTACGTTAAAGAAGTAGGATATTTTTATAGTAGGGTTTATTTAAATTTTATGTGAAACACAGAATGGAAAAATCTCCATGCATATATTATAGAGTATGCATGTTTATACATATATTATATATTATGTATTATGCACATATAATACTACCCACTATATAATGTTAACACAAAACGTAGCTTTACAGTCTAACTAATCCAAAAATGTTCTGGTATAAGGAATCATTATCTTGGCTGACAACTGTACCACATCTTATAATAAAAATCTCCTTCACTTGCTCTAACAAGCTAATTCCCTGTTTCTCAGGAACATTCTTTTAGAGACTCTTGAATGTGTATCTGCCTTGAAAGGATGGCCTATCTACATTGCCATTTTTCTCCTTTTATTTTCAGTATTTGGAATTCAGCTCAGGTCAAGACCAAAGAAGCAATTCTACCTCACAAGTACTGCAGCTGGTTTCCTCCAGCGCTCCTCCATTCAAAGCAAGGGAAGGAGTGGCTGACTCATACAAGATTAGTTTAAAGGAAAATCAATACTGCTTCCTCATCCTCATGAAGTCATGAGCTGCACTGGCCAGGATCCAAGGAGGAAAGGCTCAAGTGGAAAAAACTTGGCCGCCAGTGAGAATGATACTCGGAGATGCATACCAGGTTGTTTGAAGTTTTGCCAATGAATGCATCACTAGAATTTGGAGGTAGCATGGCTTTCCTCCAACCATCTGGTTTAATTGAAAAATATAAATATTGGAAAACAATAAACCAAAGGTTTCTTTCTCTTAGTCATGTGTTATTGCCTAGTTATGAATTGAATTATGTTCTTCAGTATTAAAAGGTTTCTTAAATATGTGTATAAATATAACATTAGAAACAAGTCATCCTTTATTATACTAATCTTACAAATTAATGGTGAATTTTGTCAAAATCTTATTGATGTGAATTATTTGCATTCGATTAAATAGTATTTTTTCTTTCTCCCTTTTTTATAGATATGTATAAGGAAATTTTCAACAGAACTCAAATTCAGAAATTCTTTCAATTTCATAGACATATAGATTGTTTCTTAATGTATATGGTTAATCATTCTGAATAAAAAAGTGCCTAGTGCCAAGCAAAATCAAAAGAAATGTAAAATCCTATCATTATGAGATAAAAATTTGACTAACAACGTGTATAATTTTTCTCAATTTGTGTGATTTTTTTCATTCTACCAAAAATGTCCATTATGTACTGGATATTGTTTAACACTAAGGAGAAAAATAGCAAGCAAGGTAAAGATCATTGTCTCATGGAGACTGAATCAAATAGAGGGAGACTGATGTTAACTTAACCCATGTAAATGAATCACTAAATGAGCAAAAATATTACACAGTTTACTTTAATCCTAATACATCTCTTTCCCACTAGCATAATTACTCCAATTTGAAAATCACATAAGTAGAATTTTAAAATATTGTAATGAAAAAATTTTTTTTTGCTATTTTGATACAAATGATGCCTTATTACTTTCCTGGATGAGGGTATACATGGACTCCTAAAATGCTCCACATTTTTATCATCTTAAGTAAGCCGAAAACATGTTAATGATATAAAAAAATCCAGATTATTTAATAGTTAAAGATTAGGAAAACTGAACTTCCACATGACATAAGCAGTCAATATTAAAAATATATTTTATATAATATTGGTATTTTAATATAAGCAATTTAAATTGTAAGTATCATCTTCAGGATTCTACATATAGATTTAAATGATTTTAAATTAAAAAGACCAAAGTATGTGTAAAAACTCTTAAAATCAAAATCTATTCTAGGTTAATTGTTATATATTGTTATGGTATTTTATGTATGTATGACTATATATATAGTTAACATTTATGAGGCCCTAGAGATAGAAATAAAACATGATCCCTACCCTACAGTGGACAGAAACACTTAACTGAGAAAACTGTAAGAGTTGAAAGACTTCCCCAAAGAGACAAAGCTAATAATTTTCAGTAATTATAAAAACAGTGCAGTTCTCCCAACATTCTAAGTACTTCCACACCATTTATTTATCCCTTTTTATACTGTCGCTAATAGGAAATAAAATTGGAAAAAAATAGAATGTAGAAAAATAAAACTTCCATTAAGTAGCAAAATACTATTGCCATTAGAAAAGACAATTAACAGAAAAAAAGAAAAGTGTAAAACCAAAACTTAAGAAGTTTGTTAATTAGTTAGAAATACTGTAACAAACATCATAGACTTGATGGCTTAAACGACTGACATTTATTTTCTCACAATTCTGGAGGCTAGAAATCTGAGATCAAATGGTTATTAGGGTTGGTCTCTTCTGAACCTCTCTCCTTTCTTTGCAGATAGTCATCTTCTCTGTTGTCAAGGGTCCTTTCTATGTAGGTGCCTACACCAGTCATACTGGATTAGGCCCCCTCTGATAACCTCATTTAACTTTAGTTCCCTCTCTAAAGGCCCTTTCTTCAAATGTAGTCACATCCTAAGGTACTGGGGATTTAGTCTTTCAACATATGAGTTTTGGAGGGACACATTTCAGTTTATAACAAAATAAACTATATCTCTTTTAAAATTCAAAATGGTCCTTTTTAACATGATTAAAATATAAATTTAATATCTATAAAATATTAAAACCTAAATATAAAATTTAAATAAAACTAAAGATTGTTGCAGTTGTGTTTTAATCATTATATATGTGTAAGCCATGATTGAAATAGACAATGCATAAAAGACAATATCTAACTCCTATGGTCCAGCTTTATGTTCTAAGCATCTTGCTATTTTCCATGTGTTAATGATGCTATTGCTCAAAATAATTCCAAGAGATTGATTCTGGTATTATTCAGGATTTTTAGATACAGGAAATAAAGCCTACACTTTTCATAACTATCATAGAGTAATAATGTTAAGGATTTCAGCATAACTATAAAGCTAATTTTGTTTGAGTACAAGCCCAAGCAAGCATTTATTTACTATAGAATAAGGGCTTTTTATAATTCATGCCATATCCTGATTAAGAAATAAAGTATAATATAACATATTACATATTTTGTACCTCTGGTTTACTGAAATATTTTCAAGTTTTCTCACAAAATAAAAAAAATAAATATTTAATTCTGCTGTATCATAGGAATAGTTATTTCCACCATTAATTGCATGGCATGTTAACAATGATAAACTTAAAAGGCCATCTTCTGGATAAACCACTGCAATATTTTACTCTCCTGGAATCTGCTTGGTGACACAAATACACAGCCTAAATAAAAATAAAACTTAATATATATTTCATATAATTATTTTTCATTTTTAAATAAATATTTACAGAGTTGTGAAATTATTTAGTATAAATCATTTTGAATGCTGGGTATATTATTTTTCCATATTATTGCCACTATGTATCAATCATAGAACAAAGACTTCAATATTGACTCTTATGACCATAGATACATATTTTTCCTTCAAGGCCTAATTGGAATTAGAAAATCAGACTTCAAAATTAAATTAAATTTTCTAATTAGTTTTTCTTGGGATACAATATTGAGACAGTATAACAAAGATTATTCTCATTTTGTCCCATATTATTATTTTTAATATACAGATAAATAACTTGGTGTTGACTTATTTAGTAGGGTCTTTTCCCATTTATTTTCTTATATTTTTGAACAAATGTAAAATACAAATAATTACCTTTTAAAGTGGAAAACAATTTTGATCTTTCATACTCAAGACCATTTTGCCAAGAGTCAGTAGTGCTATATGGAATATTTCAAATAAATCATAATTCTTTGAATTTAGAAACATGAAGAGCAACTGTAGTAACCAAATTAGATGTCACACTGTGCTAAATATGTAAGAAAAAAATCTTTGTGCAGATGGTGAAAATCAAATCCATTCTCGACTTCACAAGCCATGTCTATATGATGAAAAATACCAGTTCAACAAACTATCCATCTGCCGTATTCAATCATCTTAAAACCAAACAAATGAAATGTAAATATCTTATGACTAATTGTACAGAAATGTTTTGACTTTTTAAAAATTGTAAACTGTAGATATAATTCTATTCAACAATTCTTTGATATTCCCCTTGGATATAGAGACTACTAGGATGAATATGGCATTAAGGTATTTTTAGTTGGCATTCTTCAAGTGGTCATTAATCAAAAATGAAACAAAATACTTATCCAATCAATGATATATATCCCATTTGTTTTCTTCTGAATTAATTTTACAATGTAAAAATCAAAAACAATATTTAATGTTGAGTTATAAAATATGTGTGATATTAATATTTTCTTAGTTGATACAGTGATTATAATGGTGCTTGTTGTATTAATTAAATAGTATATGTGAAATTATTTCCCAATACAAGGTTGATAAAAGTAGAATATAAAATGCTTTTGTAATGAGATTATTTGGGGAATATAATGCAGTTACAAAATGCTTTGGAATTTGCATTTTCCTATGCCTGTCATTAGAATTAGACTCAAGCCTACTGTGAATAAATCAATTAAAATATCAGGGTTTCAATTTTATTTCTTCAGGAAAAAAAAAAACAAACCTGCCTTAGGACCACACTTTTTTTTTTTTTAAAGATTTTATTTATTTATTTGACAGACAGAGATCACAGTAGGCAGAGAGGTAGGCAGAGAGAGAGGAAAGCAGGCTTCCTGCTGAGCAGAGAGCCCGATGTGGGGCTCGATCCCAGGACTCTGGGATCATGACCTGAGCCGAAGGCAGAGGCTTTAACCCACTGAGCCACCCAGGCGCCCCAGGACCACACTTTTTTGATCTTATAATATGACATATGTTGCATTAGACACATGTTTAATTGAAATAGAGGCTGCAAGTTATTAACAAACATAATAGTTTCATGTAACAATATTTAAATATGTATCAAATTAAAACAAGCATGTTTATTTAACCTTTACTTACATGTGTAATTATTGCATTCTAAGTTATAAACTAATTATATCCAATTCAAATTTTTCATGTAGAAGGGATTGATTTATTTTTCTATTTTTTAAAAATGATTTTATTTATTTGAGAGAGAGTGAGTGAAAGAGAGAGCACAAGTCATGGAGGAGAGGCAGAGGGAGAAGCCGGCACCCCACTGAGCAGGGAGCCCGGTGAGGGGCTGGATTCCAGGACCCATGAGATCATGACCTGAGCCAAAGGCAGATGCTTAATTGGCTAATCAACCCAGACACCCCTAAGTGATTTAAATAAGGAAATTCCACTTTCAAATTAAACCAATGGAACATTTGCATGTTGGCATTAAAACTTTAAATCAGGTGACGTAATGTTACCCATACTTGAAGAGACCATTTTAAATGACCATAACAAATTTTTCAAATTCAGTTGCAATTTGATTTCCTCCTTCTCACTCATAATATAAAAATACCAAACACCCAACTTTACAATAATCTCTAAAACAATGGAATTATTAAATTTTTAATTTATAAAATTATTTTAAAAATTAAAATTATTTAAACATACATAGGAACATATGCAATCACATAGAATCAATTAAATTAATATGAACTAGAGGTTGAATTTAATCATATTAAATTTTCAAAAAAATGAATATTTATGCATTTTCAAACAATAAAACAAAAACGGCCAGTTTCCTAATGTAGAGCAAAGCCGGGAAAAAATGTAAATAGAAACTCTTTCACAGAAACATGCATAACTTGGGCGCCTGGGTGGCTTAGTGGGTTAAGCCTCTGTCTTTGGCTCAGGTCATCATCCCAGAATCCTGGGATTGAGTCCCACATTGGGCTTTCTGCTCAGCAGGGAGCCTGCTTCCTTCTCTCTCATATCTCTCTCTCTCTCTCTGCCTGCCTCTCTGCCTACTTGTGATGTCTCTGTCAAATAAGTAAATAATAAGTAAATAAAATCTTATAAGTAATCAAATAAGTAATAATCAAATCAAAGTAATCAAATAAATAATCAAATAAGTAAATAAATCTTTTAAAAAAAGGAAAAGAAACATGCATAACTGAATTACAATCAATGCAGTTCCCTTTAGTAGAGTTTGGAGATTGTTATGAAGAAATTAATCTCTTAGACAAGGGATGGAAGGTTTACCAGAAAGGGATAATACAGAAAAAGCAAATTTAATATTGTAATATTCTTTTGAACAAAAAACAAAGTAATCCAACTTTTTTCAAATTCAAAAGTAAAACTTGAATTTTATATTTTTTATCATATGGTAACAAACAAAAAATTAAGGAAGATTCTAGAGGTCGTCCTAAAATTAAGAAGTCTTTTTTGTAAATATGGCTTAATTTAAACTGTTCTTATAATTTATTTCATTAACATGTGAGTCATTTCTGTTTTGAAATTTTTTTTAAGATTTTATTTATTTATTTGACAGATAGAGATCACAAGTATGCAGAGAGGCAGGCAGAGAGAGAGGTAGAGGAGGAAGCAGGCTACCTGCTGGGCAGAGAGCCCAATGTGGAGCTTGATCCCACGACCCTGGGATCATGACCCAAGCCTAAGGCAGAGGCTTTAACCCACTGAGCCACCCAGGCGCCCCTTGAATTTTTTTTAATTAAATGAATTTGTATTATTTTGCAACATAATAAAAATGAGTCTGTAAGTGTTGAATCACTAAGTTATACACTTGAAACTAATATTATACTATATGTTAAATAACAGAATTTATTTTCATTTTCTTAAAGATTTATTTATTTATTTGAGGGGGAGGGGGCAGAGGGAGAGAGAGAGAGAAAAATCTCAAACATACTCCAAGAGAGCCTATAGCCCAACATGGGGCTCAATCTTAGGATCCTGAGATCATGACCTAAATGGAAACCAAGAGTTGGATGCTCAACCAACTAAACCAGCCAGGCACTCCAACTAACCAGAATTTAAATAAAAATTTTAAAATAATCTTAGGAACAACAAATTGAAAATGTTCAAGTTTTTAAAAAAAATTTCCAGATGGAAAATAATAGAGTCTTATAACTTGAAGATATAAATTGTATCTCATTTTTCTTATCTTTTACAAGTATCCTTGTACATCACTATGGCTCAAGATAGAACTCAAGTACAAGTGAGATCATCTAAACTTGACTTTAGATACTATTAAATGATGATCATTAGTCCTCAGTCAACACTGTATATGGAATAAATAGATTTTTGCTTTTTATATTTTTAAAGATTTTTTTTAATTATTTGAGAGAGAGTGAATGTGAGTTAAGAGAGAGAACAGAAGTGGATGGGGAGAGAGCGAGGGAGAAGCAGGCTTCCAGAAAGGATCTTGACATGGGGTTCAATCCCATGACCCTGGAATTATGACCTAAGCTGAAGGCAGCATTCAACCCACAACCACCCAGGAGCCCCAGATTTTTGCTTTATAGAACTTAGGTATGACAACCAAATGGACAATTTTTTTTAAGATTTTATTTATTTATTTATTTGACAGATAAAGATCACAAGTAGGCAGAGAGGCAGGCAGAGAGTGAGGAGGAAGCAGGCTCCCTGCTGAGCATAGAGCCCGATGCGGGGCTCGATCCAGGACCCTGAGATCATGACCTGAGCTGAAGGCAGAAGTTTTAACCCACTGAGCCACCCAGGCACCCCAAAAGGACAATTATTAATCATTGATTGTAAACAGTATTCATAACTAATTAACTAAAAGAAGCTATATTCTATACTTCCTAATTTCAGATTTTTTATTTGTATATTTACATGTTTATATGTTTACCTTCAAAAATTGAAAAAGTCTCTATCTTCTATTTATCTATCTATCTATCATCTATCGATCAGTTGATCTATCTATCTTGATGTTTAAAGTTCACAGTACTGACTGCTGACAAAGGCACAGAGCAACTAAAAAACTGTATATTGCTGGTGGGATATAAAATGTTTCAGCCACTCTGAGAAATAGTGTGGAATTATTTTTCTTTTATAAAGTTAACATATACTTACTATATAAATGGACAATTTTACCCCTAGGTATTTACCAAGAGAAATAAAACAAAATAACAACAACAGAAAATACTTTTGCACAAATGTTCATAAGAGTTTTATTCAGAATAGCCCTAAATTGGAAACAAACCAAATACCTATTAACAGGTGAATGGATAAATTATGGTATATTTATATAATAAATAAAATGGATCAAAGAGACAGTACACTCATCCACACAAATGAATCTCATAAATATTATTTCTGAATGAACAAAGCCACATACGAACATTGCATGTGTCTGTTTTTGAGAAATTCAAGAACAGACTAAACTAAGCTGTATCGATAAAAATCAGATTAATTGCTAGCTGGGTTAGGCATTCGGTAATTGTAAGGGTTGGATTACAAAAAGGGATATAATAGAATTTTCTGGGTAGGGGAAAGATTTCTATATCTTGATTGGGGTGGTATTTGCACAAGAGTATGCATTTGTTGAGCATTACTTGAGCATACTGATTTTTAAGATAAATACTCCAATGATTGAACACCTTGAGATATAGTAATGTATTCTCATATTTTCTGGAGACACATTGTTGAACCGCATTAACTATGATGTGGTTAAGTGTTTCTTTTGTTTAATTCAAATAAGAAAGTAATTCAAATTATAATCTTCAGAGAGTATTGTGACATAACAAGTACAACCTATAAATATGATTATTAATAAAATCCTCACCTTATTAGAGCATATCACTTACTACTATTACAAGATTTTCCTCAAAGATACTTTTTATCACTTAGGAAATGGGACACAAGTGTTCTAAATCACATTTATCACAAACTGTTTGAATACTGAAATATTACTATATCTACAAATGTGTGCAAATATCTTTTAAATTTAATCATATAATTATTACGGTTTAAGTCCATTTTAAATTTAAGTCATTTAAATATTTTTTGATTTGAAGCAACCATAAACCATTTTTTTAAAAGAGCGTTTCTCCCTTTGTACCACATATACAATATTTCCAGTTGCATCTAAGGCTTCATTTTTAATATTTTCATACTATGTTATTATGTATAGACATAGTGCAATTTCTGTCCTCTATTTTACAACTCGAGTTGTCTATTATATTCAACCATCCTTTAATTTTAGGTCAGGAGATTTGCACATAGAATATTTCATAATTGTGTCCCTCATTCTGTTTCCCTAATAAATAGTCATCCTGTGTGATTTGAAAATATGGCAGTGGCAGGATGAGAGTCTATTTCGGGAACATAGGTATTTTGAAGGAATGCATGAGATATATAACAAGCTCATATAATAAAAGTAATCAATTAATAAGAAAGAAAAAATAATAAAATGATGCAAATTAATCTAACAGCTATTTTTTAATTTCATGAAGAAATCATATACATAAAGTCTTTACCTTAAACTTAATGTCTAAAGAATCAGTATTAAAAATATATTAATCCAGAAAATGTATAGTAATGGAAAATTCTAGATCATATTCAGCAGAAAGGAATGAGAGAACAGTGAATCTTAGAAGTAATCTAAATGAAAAAGCAGCAATATTTGTGGTTTAAACAGAGAGGAAAGTAGGGTGAGAGATCAAATGATAATTCCAAGATTTTTTGCTTCTTAGAGCAGGATGCTGGCAATATGTTCTGCAGATATCAAAATCTGGCAATAGAAAAATACAAAGCTGCTTCACTATCTTATATTTCAAGTGGTGAAGTTACATCAGGATTTTAAATCTATATTTGATTCTTCCATTTCATGCAATGGCATTTCACATGACAATCACTTAAATTAAAAAGTATTTTGAAGCATACCATAAAATTATATCTTTACTATCATGGTGTAAAAATACTGCAATATATGCTATTTAGTAGGCAGATATATCTTACGTATGCAAGGATTTAAATATTTCTCTTCAGGAAAAGATTACATGGTGTTCCAGTGGAGAAACACACATATTTAGCTGATGCTAAGAAAAAATTACTTTCGTGTTAAATTTTAAAATTTTAAACTTTTCTGACACAATCCAAATACTAGACCTATTTAATAACAATACTTGTGACAGTATTTATTAAGCAATTTTATATAATAGACTCTGCATTATAAAGTATACATGGAATGTCCTATTTAATATCCATCAAGAGTTTTTGAATTAATAATATTAATATTTCTCATTCATGTTTGAAAGAATCCTTTTGAAGGCATCTTTTGATCTATTGAGTTAACCACTTTGCTGGTCAAGATATGCTGTATTTAAATACTAGCATGAACAGATCCATGGTTTAGAAAGCCAAATTTTATAATACACATAGATGTAATATACAAAAAATTTTATGAGTTTGTCTCTATAATTCCTGTCACTTTTGCCAACCTCATTGCTCTCACATTTCATATTGCTTCACTTAAAATTAACAATTATAATCTTATTGAATGTTTAGTGTGCTAGCTATCCTTGAAAAACGAAAAGGTATGAAAAGATGTAATAGACAAAGAGAGACTTAGTGGGAGAGAAAGAGGCAGAGAGATAGAAAGTCTATTTATATCAGTTGTTCATTTTGCTATGAAATTTATTTTGCCTTATTTTTATTGATAACAGTGTATATATATTCAGATTTTATCTTTTCTTACCAGAAAAGTTGCAGTCTTCTGATTTATTATTTGCCTTTTAATTGTCTGCTTTTGAATTATAAGCACTTAAAATTTTTTATGTAGACAGATATAGATTATATATTTTTTATTAAAGATTTAGTTATTTATTAAAGAGAGAGAGAGCATGAGCAGGTGGGGGGGGAGGACAGAGGGAGAGAGAGAGAGAAACTCTCAAGCCGACTCTCTACCGAGCATGGAGTGTGACTGGACGCTTGATCTCAGGACCCTGAGATTATGACCTAAGCTGAAATCAAGAGTCAGATGCTTAATGGACTCAGCCATCCAGGAGCCCTGAGATTATTTTTTTAAATAGAATCCATTTTTTTGTCTTTTGAGATAAGAAATGCTCATTTGGGTCAGAGATTATATTACAATGTGACTATCATCTCTCTCTTTTTGCCTGATTTCTAAATTGAGAAGTAAATCTTTGACTTTTCCTTGTGCTTCACTGATTTGATTATATGCAACATCAACTGCTTTAACTATTTCTAATTCTTGTGAAAATTTTATACAAACTTTTATCTCAGGTGCTACCCTGTCTCTTTTCTTCATTCAATAGCTTATCTTTTTCAGAATGTAGGTGTACAGGTTATGCCTGCATTTCAGTGAAAACATTTTCTTATGAAGAATTATAGAGGATAATATTGGTACTCTTCCCAGATTTTCATTGATTCCTTTTATGTCTCTGTGCATGCCTTCTCTAGTCTCTGTGTTTCTGCTTCACAGGAACATCAAATAGAATTCTCTTCAGATGACTCCCCCAGGTTATTTAGTTTACTTTTCATACAGAAGTGCCTAAGAATTTACATCGCTGGGATGATGTGAGACCAGCCAATTACTTACTGGTTGGGTAAATAAAAACCCAACTCTTTTGCCTAGAGTTTGGATACACTCAGCCATGATTTATACTCTAGAGCTCCCGTGGCATAGAAAGGGAAAGTTGGAAGCTGGAATGTGGCCTGGAATATACCACTTGCTTAGTTTCTTCCTCCTTCTTCTACATTACTAACTTCCAAACTTTTCTTCCTGCAAATTTACTGTTGAATCATCTCAGGATCTCATTCTGGGAAACCAGACTTAGGAACAGACAAGGATTATCCTCTGAAAACTCAGAGAAATGTATATCCATGCTAAACTAAATTTATATATATATATATGTATATATATATATGTTTGATGTATATATCATAGGTATATTACGTTTTATATTATATTAATTTTCTATTATATAATATATTATAATGTATGATTTTATATGATTTTACATAGGTCATGTTTACTGTTTTTTATTTGATTTAGTTTCTTCTGGGGGATAAACAATATGTACTCATGATTCAGAATCCTAGCAATCAATACAAAAGCATATGAAGATGGTCCCTGACTTTAGATGGTTCTACTTAGCAATTTTTTGGCTTTGTGATGGTGCAAAAGTGATACAAATCCAGTAGAAACCATACTACAAATTTTTAATTTTGATCTTTTCCCAGGCTAACCATATGAGATTCGATACTCTCTCATGATTCCCAGTGGCAGCGAGGTACAGCTCATTTAAAGAGTGGGAAGTGGGGGCACCTGGGTGGCTCAGTGGGTTAGGCCTCTGCCTTCAGCTCAGGTTGTGATCTTGGGGTCTGGGATCAAGTCCCAAGTCGGGCTCTCTGCTCAGCAGGGAGCCTGCTTCCCTCTCTCTCTCTCTCTGCCTGCCTCTCTGCTACTTGTGAACTCTCTCTGTCAAATAAATAAATAAATCAGTAATTTTTAAAAAAAGAGTGGGAAGTGATGTTACCACTTTGTGAGGTCAGAATGTCTGCATAAATTATTTTTAATTCTTTTGCACAAAAGATTTGTTTCTTCTGCCTATTTATTAATTTAGTCAATAAGTCCTTTATATCAGTATGGACTTGTGATATTATTTTATGCTTTGGGTTATAATCCAATATTATCTTATTTATTTATTTGTCAAACAGGTTGCTCAGGTTTCACCTTTCATACTTTCGATGTACATTGATTGATCACTGAGGGTTCTGGGGGGATGGGGGGTTGTTTTTTGTTGTTGTTGTTGTTGTTGTTTTTGCCTTGTTTTGAGTACTTTCTTATTTCTGGGCCTGTACCAAATGATTAAAAAAAGATACATAAATATGGTTGCTAATCCTTTTATATATACACATCTATAAATAATATTATATGTGGCCATCTGTATCTATGTTAAGTTAGATATGAATTCATGTTAATATCTTTAACTCTAAGCCATTACCACATGGATCATTCTAGACTCTCCCCCTTGCAGATCTATGAACTTCCATTCTATCAGTCAAAAATATGGCTCTTGCCATCTGCCATCCATTTACTTCACTTTTCAATGCCAGTATACATATGTAACAGTAACAGAATTGTTAATTAATACACTCATATAAACAACTTTATCAACTAAAATACATGCTTATTCACAGTTTCTTTTGCCTTTAGTTTTCAGATTCAACTCATTTATATGGTTTGGACAGTACCTTTCTCTGCCTCCACTTTCAGAAAATGAGGTTCTTTCATACATTTGTGATACACTTGGATTATCTTGATACATCCTATATTTCATCAAGAATCCCCCAACCTCTTAAATAATTTTTAAAATTTGAATACATTAAGGTCTACTCTTTGTATGATAAAGTTGAATGGGTTTTGACAAACATATTGTCATGGAGTCACAAACACAGGATCATTAGAATAGATTCACTACCTTACAATATTCCTTTGTTTACTTATTCATTACTCCCATTTTGCTCTAAACCCTCAGAAATCACTGATACCTTGCAGTTGTTACTGAACACGGACTGAATCTTGGCCAAAACAAACAAACAAACAAAGAAAAAACCGGCACTCTGAGACCTTGGAGTATCGGAGATTTATTTCACGCTAGCAGGCCCAGAAGAAACTAATCTCTCAAGGTCTGAGCCCCAAGCATAGGCAAGGGGTGGCTATTATTATACATTTTTACTTCTGTATCTGTACCACTCTTGCAGCTGCTGCTGGTGGGGCTAGGGGAAAGCCTGGAATGACCTGACGATGGGGACTGGGATTCCCCTGCTGGATTGGTCAGCCACCTCAGAACACAGATTTTCCTTATCACAGTCACTATAGCTTTGCTATTTACAGATTGTCATATAATTGTAATTATATCATATGTACAATTTTTAGATTGGCTTCTTGCACTTAGCAATATTCACCTAAACTTTATTAGCATATTCTTTCATTAACATACTTTTAATGACTTGTTACCTCATTTTTAAAAATTATGAATAATATTGTATTGCTTGCATGTACCACAGTCTGTTTATCCATTCGTATCTTTGAAGGACATCTTGATTCCTTCCAGATTTTGGCAAAAACGCTGCTATAAGCATTCATGCTGCACGTTTTTGTGTGGATATGAATTTTCAGATCAGTTGAGCAAATACCTAGGAACAAAATTGTTTACCCTTGTAAAAAACTGCAAAACTACTATTCAAAGTGGCTATAACATTTGCATTTCCAACAGCAATGAAGAGATAAATAGAAGTTCCCATTGATTTACATCTTCCCTAGCAATAGGTATTGTCAGTTTTGGGGGTTCTCTCTTTTTTTTTTCTTTTAATAATTTTAATAAGAGTGTAGTGATATCTCCTTTTTTACTTTGCACATTCTTAATGACAAAGTATGATACATGTTTTGCAAATATTTTTCTTCCAATCTGCAGCTTGTTCTTTCATTTTGCTAACCATGATTTTTGTAGGACAGGAGTTTTTAATTTTAATGAAGTCCAACTTACCTATTTTTTTTTTCTTTCACAGATGATGGTTTTGTGTTATATCTAAAAATTTAACCCTGAACTTAGAATAACCTAGATTTTTCCCTATGTGTTCATGAATTTAATATTTTACATTTTGTTTATGATATATTTTGATGAAGTTTTTGTGAAACAGGTAAGGTTTATACATACATTTGTTTTTTGCATTTGGACCTCCAATAGGTCCTTTGCTACTTTGTCGAAGATCAGTAGTCTATATTAGCATTGATCTAATTCTATCTATATTGGCATGGGTCTGTTTTCTGAAGATCATCTCAGTTTCTAGTTTGACAAATTTTATCATGAATAGGTGATAGGTTTTATCCAATGCTTTTTGTGCATCAATTGATATGATTATATTTCTTTGGTTATTTTGCATGTTGATACAATAGTTTACATTGATTAGTTTGTTTTTTGAAGTATAGTTGACATAAAATGTAATATTAGTTTCAGGTATACAACAGAGTGATTCTATATATTCTATATATTACTCAATGATTTCCTCACTGATCTCCACACACAATAATCTAACACACATGTGTTACCACATGACATTGTTACAATATGATTGACCATATTCTCCTGCCATATGTTTCATCTCCATGACTGATTTATTTTATAACTGGAAGTTTTTACCTCTTAATCCCCTT
This sequence comes from Mellivora capensis, assembly GCA_004024625.1. Classification (NCBI taxonomy): domain Eukaryota; kingdom Metazoa; phylum Chordata; class Mammalia; order Carnivora; family Mustelidae; genus Mellivora; species Mellivora capensis. The sequence goes on from PISX010010177.1 coordinate 46,532, forward strand.
CACCTATTTTACCCATCCCCCTATTCACATCTTCTCTGGCAACTACCCGTTTGTTCTCTGTATTTTAGAATTTTTTTTTAATTGGTTAGTTTTTATTGAACCTGAATTGCACAGTTAGGATAAATCTCAGTTGATCATGTTGCACAAATCTTTTTAGAAATTGTTGATTTCAATTTGCTAATACATTGAAGGAACTTTTTATATTTCTATTCATGAGGGATGTTGGTCTGTATTTTCCTTTCATGTAATGTCTTTGGTTTTTATATAAGAGCATAATGTTGGCCTCATAGAGAGTGTTAGATCTTGCTTCTATTTTCTGGAAGAGATTATGGATAATTGGTATTATTTCTTAACATAAAAGTAAAAATTTATGTCTTAACTGTCCATTCCCTTTTAAAACTGGCCATATGATGTACTGGTAAGAAAAGGACAGAAGAGAAGGAATGGCCTGAGCTAAATCAATACAGCAATGAGATTAAGGAGCATGGGGGAGGAGGAGTTCGAATATCATGGGTGTTTGCTACTGTTTATGTAAGGTGGAAGTTTTCAGCCATTAACATGGACTAAATCTACCTTCTCTTTGTTTGAATTTGCTCATAAGAAAGGTGAGCAAAATCATAGCCTCCAACAATTTTTAGTCATGTCACTATGTTTAGTGAGTTTTTCAATCCCTCCAGAACCTAACACATTATACAATAACAATCTTTAGTACACCGGATTGTGATTTTGAAGAAAGATTTTGCTTTCGTTGTTATTTTAATGACTATTTGTGGAGAGAAAAAAATTTGTTCATGTTCCACCATTATAACTAAGAATTATTGGTTCTTAAACTTTTGAATGCCTTCTTTAAGAATGCAGTGAATAGTATTAATAGGGATAATAAAAAGCTAGTAATAACCAAATGTCTAATAATAGAAAACATATTAAATATTCTTTATCTGCACATAATTTTGAATTATATTGTCACTAAAGATGTTTTATGAAAAGTTTTAAGTTAAAAATTGCTAGTTATGCTGTGAAGTCCAAAAGAATCTGAATGCAAAAGATTAAAAAGTATCTCACAGCCTTTAAAAATGCACAACTGGAAATAAGCAAAGGCACTATTTTTCCTTCTCTTTTTATTTTTAAAAATGTATAAAACTGACACATTAATCACATAATTAGAAAACATAAAATAAACTTTTAATTAACATCAGTACAGTAACTTCTACCTAGTTTTTAACCATAACTATTGTTAAAACTGATTAAAGAAATGTGAGCATTTTCAAAAAGTTATCTTGTGGGGTGCTTGGGTGGTCCAGTCATTAAGTGTCTGCCTTCAGCTCAGATCCTGATCCCAGGGTGCAGGTTTCGAGCCCCAGGTGATCGGAGGAACATGGGATCTAGTGCTGGGTGGGGCTCCCTGCTCAGCAGGAAGCCTGCTTCTCCCTCTCCCACTCCCTCTCTGCTTGTGTTCCCTCTCTCCCTGTCTCTCTCTCTGTCAAGTAAATTTGTAAAATCTTAAAAAAAGTTATCTTGCAGTATCCAGATTGTATATGAACATAGAATATAAACTAAACTGTACACCTAAAATTATTTTTTCTTAATTTTCAAACATCGATTTTTTGAAGAGATTTTGGTCTTCCTATTTGCAGAGAGCATATTGATAAGATCATGTACATGAACATGCCAACAAACTGATATTTTTCTAAAGCTATGAGAGTATCAAACAACTTTCTTTTCAAAAGAAAGAAAGAAAGAAAGAAAGAAGGAAACATCACCTCATTTGCATGAGAAAGTTTGGAGGTTCTTTAATGAATTGCTTACCCTAACTCTGGGTTGGCATTTTTTTAATACACTGACCTGTCTCTGGAACAGTAGCTGGGCAGTTTATGGAGATCACGCCATGCTGCTTCTAGTGGAGGTTCATCAAGTATCCCATGCTTTCAACACCTCTGTTTTGCAGCCTTCAGAAAATAAAGTGATAGATCAGGAGCATTTCACTTTCACATAGAATTTTACCCTAAATTAGGCAATCTTTCTCTCTAAATGCCCAGATGTACGTTTTAGGCTTTGGAGGCAACATATGATCTCTATTGCAACTATCTGCCATTATAGTGAGAAAAAAAAACCCACAGATAAAACTAGAATAAATGGATATGGCTATGTTCCAATAATTTTTTTTTTTTTTTTTACAAAATAAACAGACGGCTAACAGAAGATAGGGTACTAACTCCTAATGAGATTATAAGATTGACATTGTGTCTTGTGCTTGAGAAGTTGCATATTAAGTATTTATAAGAAATAGAAATAATTGTTATGCTTTTTTAGTTTCCATTATCAAAGATTTGGTACTTTCTATATAACTCACTTGCTTGAATACTGAATTGAAAAAGTGGTTATTTTTGAATCATTATCTAATATCCCTTCATATTAGGGTGAGGAGAATTCTGTTTTCCTTTTTAATACTTAATATTGCTTATTGTCCAATATAACATCAAACAAGAAGACATTTATTTTTCAGGTGGAGAGTTACCATCCTATACACATACATAAAGTTTAGTATACTTCCTTAGTAGTTATGAGCTTTCCTGCTATAACTCAGTATGTGTACTCTCCCAAATTTTGCATCCTATAAAATACATAAAAAAATACATGGCAATGAATATGGTAACCATATAATTTGTCAAATAAACCAGGACATTTTTGAGAATGAAAGAAGACATTGTTCCTAATCATTCCAGAAACAGAAAATTTATACCAGGATTGTCAGGGCCCACCCAGGACTTAAGATCATCCTATTTATGGCAAAACAAGAAGGAGGAAAATTCAAAAAATATGCGAGTCTGTACCAAAGCTGAACGTAAGGAGTAATTGGTCTTGGGACCAAATTACAAATTTGGACCACTTAGGCAGTTCAGCCTGGTTAGAGGCTACCCCTGAGATATTAAATAGGCATAATATCCACAATCTAGAAATCCTGACAGAGGTTTCCTGAGCGTTAAGGCTATTCAGCTACTGTGAGCACAAAGGTGAAGCGGAGCCCTGCATTAGCAAAGCTGCCATTCATATCCACAGGGTGGGCTGGACAGCCTTGTGTCAGCGGCCAAGAGCCGCACAAGGTTGAGAGGGCGCCTCTCTCTGTGGAAGAAACCCCGGGCCTGATACTCATTTTTAATTTTGTTAAAATATAGCCCAAAGAGGTCTAGCTCCAGTAAACCACACTTGCCTTTTCCTGTTGGAAATTTTAACTCTACTTCTATTATTTTAACTTCTCTCTCTTAGGAAGGATTGTGAATAAAACAATATGACTTCTGCATATTCCTGATGTTTCCCTATTCAGCAATTACGCATGAGAATTCATGTTACAAAAAAGAACTGTTTTTTCTACAACTCCAGATAAAACAATACATTGAATTAACTGTCTTAAAGATAATTACAGATTTATATGATGTTGTAAGAAATAATACAGAGCGAGCTCCTTTGTACACTTCACTCTGTTTTTCCCAACATTTTGCAAAACTATAGTGTAATATTATAACCAGGATATTGACATTGATGCAATTCACGGATCTTACTTAGCTTTGCCTAATTTTACCCATATTCATTTGTGTGTGTACATAAAGTTCTATACATATTTATTTTATGTGTAGTTTCCTGTATCCATCTCCACAGGCAAAATCCTGTTCAGTCCCAACAACACAGAAATCCTTTTGGTTGGCCTTGTAACCACTTCCACCTCCATCTTTGGTCCCTCATCTCTATCACCTGCTAACCACTAATCTGTCCTCCACTTCCAAATTTTCTCATCCCAAAAACACTTTATAAATGGAATCAACAGTGTGTTAGTTTTGGGTGTTGGCTTTTTGTTGTTGTTCAACATAATTTCCTGGAGATTTATCCAAATTTGTGCACATACCAGTGGTTTGTTCCTTTCGTTACTGATTAGTATTCAATGGTATGGATGTAACAACGTGTATTTATCCTTTTATCTAGTGAAAAATTTCTGGGCTGGTTCCAGTAAATTGTCTATTAGAAAAAAAAAACCTGGCATAAACATTCATGTACAAGATGTTTTTGAACATAAGTTTTTATATAATCTATTCATCAATGCTCAAAAGTATAATTGTTGGCTCATTTTGTAATAATACGTATAGTTTTTACGAGAAATCACCAAACTGTTTCCAGAATCATACCATTTTATGTTCCCACCATAAGTCATGAGTGATCTAGCTTCTCTACCTTTCAATTAGTATTTGGTATTGAGATTTATTTCTCTTTACTTTTAACCATTCTGATAGATGGATAGTGATATTGTAGCTTGAATTTTCATTTGTCTAATGGCTAATAATGTTGAACATGTTTTCATGTGCTTATTTGCTACTTGTACATCCTCCATGAAGTGCCTATGCCATTATTTTGCCTACCTACTTTTTCTAAGATTTATTTATTTATTTGAGAGAGAGAGGGCAGGCAAGCAAGTGGGAGGAGGACCAGAGAGAAGGAATCTTCAAGCAGACTCCATGCTGAGTGCAGAGCCACGTGGAGGCTTAATCTGCTGACCAATGTCATGAGTCAGAAGAGTCAGAGGATTAAGTGAGCCACCCAGGTGATCCTCTTCTAATCGAAGAATCAAAGGGTTTTGTTTTGTTTTGTTTCCTGTTGAGTTTTGAGAGTTCTTTATACTAAATACTAGTCAATTATTAGATATGAAGCTTGCAAATATTTTTACGCAGCCCATAGCTTTTTTTTTTCCACATGAGCTTTAAAAGAACAAAAGTTTTACTTTTGATGAGATCTAATTTGAGAATTTTTCCTTGTGTGGACCATGATTTTTGTGTCAAGTATTAGAACTTTTACTTTTACATAGCCACAATCCCATGATTTTCTCTGATTTTTTTCTTAGAAATTTTATAGCTTTATATTTTATCTTTAAGTCCATGATCAATGTCAAGTTATTTTATATAAGGTGGGAGGTTTGGGTTGAGATTCAGTTTTTGGCTCTGATGTCTAATTGCTCTAGTACAATTTGTTGAAAAGACTATCCTCTATCCATTGAAGTGGTTGTGCAGTTTTGTAAAAAAACAGTTGAACATATTTTTGTGACCTAATTCTAGGTCAGCTATTCTGTTTCATTGATCTATGTGTTTATACCTCCTTTAATATAAAATTCTCTTGATTATCCTAGTTATATAGCAATCCTGGATATTGGGTGGGATAATTCCTACCATTTTATTCTTCTTTGGTAAAATGGTTTATCCTAAAATTTAGAATAAGTTTATATCTACAGAATGCCTTGCTTGAATTTTGATAGGAATTCTATTAAAAATGCAAATCAAATTTGGAGAAAATAGGTATCTTTGCTATATTGTTTTCCAATCTATGAATATAATGTTTCTCCATTATTTAGTTTTTTATTCATTTCATCAAGAATTTGCAGTTTTTAGTTATAAAACATCTATAACGTTTTACTAACTGTATACATACAATACGCATTTTTTTAGAGTGGTTATTGTAAATAGTACTGTATCTTTCATTTCAGTGCTCATATGTTCATTATTAGCATATAGAAATACAATTGTGTATGTATGTGAGTGTGTGTGTGTGTTGTTACTGTTGTTGCTGTATTCTGTGACATTGATGAGTTTATTTATTAGTTCCAGGTTTTTTATTGAAGATTTCTAAGAGGACAATTTTGTCATTACCAAATTGGCACAGTTTCATTTCTTTCTTTCTACTTTATAAATGTTTTGTTTCATTTTCTTCTCTTATTTCAGGGGCAGGGACTTTTAACACAATATTGAATGAGTAGTGAGAGAGTGTCCTTGCCTTGTTTCCAATTTTTTGGGAAAACTATTCTGCTTTTCACCATTAAGTGTAATGTTAAGTATAGGTTTTTGTATTTATCAAATTGAAAAAAGTTTCCTCTATTCTTAACTTGCTGAGAGTTTTTCTCATGAATGATGTTATAATGTCAAGTGCATTTTCTGTATCAATGGATAGAATAATTTTTTTTCTTTTCTAGTTTTTGACACAGTGGATTAAATTGATTTTTTTTTTTTTTTAATGTTGAACATTGTGTATTTGGAACATTACCCGCTTGGTCTTGATATATAATTTTTTCACACATATTTTGGGTTCTGTCTGAAAACTATATAATGTGAAAAAATTCTTTTAAGCTCATAAGAAATAATAGTAATTTTTGTTTCTTCTTCTTCTTCTTGTTCTTCTTTTTCTTCTTTTTAATGTGCTTGTCTACCTTTGGCATTAGGAAAATCGTGGCTTCATAAAGTAAGTTGGGAGTACTCAATTCTTGTTTTTATTTTCTAGAAGAGATTATATAAAATTAGTGTTATTTTGTAAATGATTTGTTAGACTTATTCTATGAAATTATCTGGACTTGGAAATATCCCCTTTGTAAGATTTTCAACTATGAATTCAATAACATTATTGTTATAAGTTTATTCAGATTGTCTATTTCATCATGACTGAGTTTTGGTAGTTAAGTTTTTGAAAAATTAGTCCATTATTTCTAAGCTGTCAGATTTGTTATTTGCAGAATTCTTTTACTATCCTGTTAATGGCGCCAGAATTTTTTTAGCAATATATCTGTTTCATTCATCATATTAATGATTTCTTTTTTTTTTTAATTTATGACTGTGGCTAGATATTTATAAATTTTATTAATGACTTCTATTAATGATTTTTTCAAATAACCAGCTTTTCTATTTCATTGATTTTATTTGTTTTCATATTTTCAATTTCATTGATCTCTACTTTTTTTTTATTTTTCACCTGTTTACTTGCTTTGAGTTTATTTTGGTCTTTATTTCCTAGTAGAAACTTAAATTATTGATTTTAGACCTGTCCATTTTTCCAATATAAAAATTTCATGCTAGGGTGCCTGGGTGGCTCAGTGGGATAAAGCCTCTGCCTTCGCTCAGGTCATAATCCCAGGGTCCTGGGATCGAGCCCCACATCGGGCTTTCTGCTCAGCAAAGAGCCTGCTTCCTCTTATCTCTCTCTCTGCCTACCTCTCTGCCAACTGTGATCTCTGTCTGATAAATAAATAAAATCTTAAAAAAAATTTAATGCTATAAATATCTTTTTCAGCATTATTTAGTTGAATCTCAAAACTTTTTATATGTTGTGCTTTCATTTTCATTCAGTTCTATGTATTTTTTTAAATTTTCTTTGAGACTTCCTATTTAACTTGTGGATTATTTAGAAATAAGTTGTTTTGGGAGCCTGGATGGGTCAGTAGGTTGAGCATTGGCTTTCAGCTTAGGTTATGATTCCATAGTACTGGGATTGAGTCCCATATCAGACTCCCTGCTCACAGAACTCTCTCAGCCCCTCCCCACTGCTGGTGCTTGTTTTCTCTCTCAAAAAAAAAAAAAAAATAAGTTAAATAAAAAAATAATTTGTTTTATTTCCATGTGTTTATGGTTTTTTAAATTTTTTTTATTTTTCAAAGTTTTATTTGAATTCTAATTATAACATAGTTATAATTAAAATAACATATAATTCATCAATTACATATAACACCCAGTACGCAACACAAGTGCCCTCCTTAATATACATCACTAATTTAGCTTATGCCTCCCCCACTTCCCCTCCAACAACCCTGTTTGTTGTCCATAGTTGACTTTCTTGTTTCCTTCCCTCTCTTTTTTTCCTCTTATCCTATGTTTATCTATTTTGTTTTCAAATTCCACATATGAGTAAAATCATATGGTGTTTATCTTTCTCTGCCTGGCTTATTTCACTTAGCATAATACTCTCTAACTTGATCTAAGTTATTGCAAACGGTAAGATTTCATTCTTTTAAATACTAAATAATATCCCATTATATATATACATATATATAATATATTATACACATACACACACACATATATATATTACACACACATATGCACACGCACACACACACACACAAACACACACACACACATATACCACCTCTGCTTCACCCATTCATCAGTTGATGGACATTTGGGCTCTTTCCATAATTTGGTTATTGTTGATAATGCTGCTATAAACATCAGGGTGCATGTGCTGCCTTGAATCAGTATTTTTGTATCCTTTGGGTAAATATCTAATAGTACAATTGCTGAGTCATAGGGCAGTTCCATTTTAATCTTTTTGAGGGACCTCCATACTGTTTTCCAGAGTGGCTGCTCCAGTTTGCATTCTGACCAACAGAGTAAGAGGCTCCATTTTTTCCACATCCTTGCCAAAATCTATCATTTCCTGTATTGCTAATTTTAGCCATTCTGACAGGTATGAAGTGATGTCTCATCATGGATTTGATTTCTATATCCCTGATGATAAGTGATGTTGAGCACATTTTCATGTGTTTTTTGGCCATCAGGATGTCTTCTTTGGAAAAAGTCTATTCATGTCTTCTGCCCATTTCTTAGCTGGATTTAGTTTTTGGATGTTGAGTTGATAAGTTCTTTTTTGCTTTTTGGATACTAACCCTTTATCACATATATCACTTGCAAATATCTTCTCTCATTTCATAGGTGGCTTTTTTGTTTTGTGATTGTTTAATTCACTGTACAGAAGTTTTTGTGTGCATGAAATCACAATAGTTCATTTTTGCTCTTGGTTCCCATGCTTCAGGAGATGCATCTAGTAAGAAGTTTCTTTTTTTTCTTTTTTTAAGATTTTATTTATTTATTTGACAAAGGGAAAGAGAGAGCCTAAGCAGAGGGTGCAGCAGGCAGAGGGAGAGGGAGAGGGAGAAGCAGGCTCTCCACCGAGCAAGGAGCCCAATGTAGACCTTGATACCAGGACCCTGGGATCATGACCTGAACCAAAGGCAGCTGCTTAATTGACTGAGCAACTCAGGCATCCCTAATATGAAGTTTCTATGGCCAAGGTGAAACAGGTTGCTGCATTTATTCTCCACCAGGATTTTGATAGTTTGTTGTCTCACATTTAGATCTTTCATCAATTTTAAATTTATTTTATTGTGTGGTATAAGAAGGTGGTCCAGCTTCCTGCATGTAGCTATCCAATTTTTACTACACCATTTGTTAAAGAGACTATCTGTTTCCCATTGAATATTCTTTCCTGCTTTGTCAAAGATTAGTTGACCGTAGAGTTGAAGGTCCATTTCTGGGTTCTGTATTCTGTTCCATTGATCTTTGTGTCTAGTTTATGCCAGACCATACAGTCTTGATGATTATAGCTTTGTAATAGAGCTTGAAGTCCAGGACTCATGATGTCTCCAGCTTTAATTTTCTTTCTGAAAATTGCTTTGGCTATTCTGGGTCTTTTGTAGTTCCATACAAATTTTAGGATTGTTTGTTCTAGCTCTGGGACAAATAGTACTGGCATTTTGATAGAGATTGCTTTACATGTGTAGATTGCTTTCAGTCGTATATACATTTTAACAATATTTTTTTCCTTCCAATCCATGAATGTGAAATATTTTTCCATTTCTTTGTGTCCTCCTCATTCTTTCATTAGTGTTTTATAGTTTTCAGAGTACAGATTTTTTACTTCTTTGATTAGGGTTCTTCTTAGGTATCTTATGGCTTTTGGTGCAATTATAAATAGGATTGATTCCTTGATTTCTTTCTCTGTTGCCTCATTATTGGTGTATAGAAATGCAACTGGTTTTATATCCTGTGACATTGCTGAATTAGTGGATCAATTTTAGCAATTTTTGATAGAGTGTTTCAGATTTTCTTTATAGGGTATCATGTCCTCTGGGAAGAATGAAAGCTTGACTACTTCCTTGCCAATTTGGATGTCTTTTATTTCTTTACGTTGTCTGATTGCTGCAACCAGGACTTCTAGTACTGTGTTAAATAACAATGGTGATAATGGAAATCCCAGGTTTTGTTTTTTGTTTGTTTGTTTGTTTTGTTTTGTTTTTCCTGACTAAAGAAGAAAAACTCTCAGTTTTTCCCCACTGAGGCTGATATTGGCTGTGGGTTTTTCACATATGGCCTTTATGATGTTGAGGTATGTTCCCTCTATCCCTACTCTATTTTGTCAAATGCTTTCTTTCATTTACTGAGAGGATTATATCCTTTCTTTTATTATTGCAGTGTATCACATTGTTTTGTGAATACTGAACCACTCTTGTAGCCCAGGAATAAAATCCTGGGCTACAAGATAAATAAATAAATTTAATCCCATTAAAATCCTTTTAATGTACTGTTGGATTTGATTTGTTAGTATCTTGTTGAGAGTTTTTGCATCCAACTTCATCAGGGATTTGCCTGTAATTCTCCTTTCTAGTGGGTTCTTCGTTTGGTTCTGGGATCAAGTAATGTTGGCCTCATAGACTTCGGGAGTTTTCTTTCCATTTCTAGGAGTTTTATTTCCATTTTCTTTCCATTTCCATTTCTATTTTTTTTTTAATTAATTTGAGAAGACTAGATATTGACTCTTCTTACATGTCTGGTAGAATTTCTATGGGGAGCCAACTAGACCTGGACTATTATTTGTAGGGAAATTTTTTATTTTATTTTATTTTTTTTATGTGTCAGAGAGAGAGGGAGAGAGAGAAAGCGAGCGAGCGACCACAGGAAGACAGAGTGGCAGGCAGAGGCAGAGGGAGAAGCAGGCTCCCTGCTGAGCAAGGAGCCTGATGTGGGACTCGATCCCAGGACGCTAGGACCATGAGCTGATCCGAAGACAGCCGCTTAACCAATTGAGCCACCCAGGCGTCCCTGTAGGGAAATTTTTTAAATCTTAATTTTTATTTATGTTTTAGAGAGAGAAAGCAGAGCAGAGAGGCAAAGGGAGAGGGAAAAAGAATCCTAAGTAGGCTCCATGCCCAGCCTAGCATGGATCCTGATGCCTCGATTGATCTCACAACCCTGAGATCACGACCTGAGCTGAAACTGAGTCAGACACTGAACCCACTGAGCCATCCAGGGACCAGTTTGTCAGGGGATTTTTGATTAATGATTCAATTTCCTTGTTGGTCATGGGTCTCTTCAAATTTTCTATTTTTCTGTTTCAGTTTTGCTAATTTATATGTTTCTAGGAATTTAGCCATTTTTTCCAGATTGTCCAATTTGTTGTCATAATTTTTCATAATATTCTCTTATAATTGTTTGTATTTCTGTGGTGTTGGTTGTGATCTCTCCTCTTTCATACATGCTTTTATTTGTTTGGGTCCTTTCTTTTTTCTTTTGATAAATCTGACTGGGGTTTATCAATTTCATTAATTCTTTTGAAGAACCAGATCTTAGTTTTGTTAATCTGGTCTACTGTTTTTTTGTTTGTTTGTCTACATATCATTTATTTCTCCTCTAATCTTTGTTATTTCTCTGTCTTTATTATTTATTCACTGTAGCTTTTTCAGTTCCTTTATATATAAGGTTAGGTTGTGTATTTGAGAATTTACTTGCTCCTTGAGGTAGGCCTGTGTTACTATATACTTCCCTCTTAGAACTGCTTTTGCTGCATTCTGGACTGCTGTGTTTTCACTTTAATTTGCTTCCATGTATTGCAATTTAAAAGGGAAAAGTATTGTTGGCTGTATATTTTTCCCATTCAGCACATTCAGTATTTCATTCCACTTTCTTCTGGTCTGTCAAGTTTCTGTGGAAAGATCTGTTGTTAACCTACTTAGTCTTCCCTTGTAAGTTAGGGATTTCTTTTCCCTTGGTGTTTTCAAGATTCTTTCCTTATCTCTGTATTTTGGAAATTTTTCTACAATATGTCCTGGTGTTGGTCAGCTTTTGTTGATTTTGATAGGTGTTCTTTGAGCCTCTTGGATTTGGGTATCTTTTCTTTCCCCTGATTAGAGAAGTTTTCAGCTATAATTTACTGAAATAAATCTTCTGTCCCCTTTTCCCTCTCTTCCTCTTCTAGGACTACTGTGATACTAATGTTGTTATACTTTATGGAGTCACTAAGTTCCATAAGTATACTTTTGTGATCCAAGCTTTTTCTTTCCCTCTTTTGATCAGCTTCATTATTTTGAATAATCCTATCTTCTACATCACTTAATCATATCTCTGCTTCTTCCAACCTTGTGGTCCTTACATTGAGTAGATTTCAAATCTTGATAATTACATCTTTCATTTTGGCCTGATTAATTTTAAGCTCTTTTATATATCTGGTAAGGGTTTCCTCAGTTTGTTCGATAGTTTTCTCAAGCCCAGATCATATCCTTATTATTGTTGTTTTAAATTCTGTTTCAGGTATATTACTTATACTTATTTTGATTAGCTTCCTGGCTGGTGATCTCTTCTTGTTCTTTCTATTGGGATGAATTCCTCTGTCTTGGCATTTGTCTAGTATTTTGTCATTTGTGTGTTAGGAAAGCCTGTGACTGGTCCTATTTCCACTCGAGTTGAAGCTTTGCAGCACTGTATGATCAGTACACTTGGTGCATCTGGGTCTTTTGTACTAGTCTTCTTGGGGAAGGGCCCACTGCTGCCCTGGTTTTAATCAGCACTTGCCCTAGTACAAAAGACACTTGGTAGGCAAAGTTGGGGGAGGGGGGCATGGTATAAGAGGACCAAGCCTCCAAGGAGTGTGCTTTGCCACTAGCTGAAGTGCATCTATGCTGATGGGAAAGGTGAAAAATGGCATTGGCCCACTCTCTTCCCCAGAGAGGGGAGTCTGCCCCTGCCACTATTCAGGAAACACTTGCAGAAGAATGAAGGATCCCCCTACGTTGGGTTCCCAGCTTCTTCAGATCCCTGCCTACACCCTATCTGTATATAAGTTAATGGCCAGCCTGATAGCACAGTGCGATGGTGTTTTATCTCAAGCATGCAGCTGAATTTCGAAACTCCAAATTTTAGGGACCTGGCTCAGCTTGGAACTGCACTCATTCTTTGGGAAGGGTCTTCCGTGCTGTGGCTGGTACTAGTCTGCCCCAGAAAAGCAGTCATAAGGCCATTAGGGGCTTAGATTCTATGGTAAAACATTGAAAAAAGCTGGCATTCATGTTAGCTGCCCTCAGCAGGCCTCTCTGCCCTTATACTAATGAACAGGACAGCTCAGTGGCCCCCACTTGCTCTTTTGTCCCCTGAGAGGCAATGCTGCCTCTTCCAGATGTACTCCAAGAAGGGGTACTGTCTTTCCAAGCATAACCCAACATATCTTCAGAGAAAATCTTATGCAATGTTGGTGAGAATGCTGACTGGTTCAGTCTGGAAAACAGTATGAAGGCTCCTCAAAAAGTTATACGGGGATGGGTGAAATTAATTAATTAAGAAGTACACTAGTCATAATGAACACCCGGTGATTAAAATAAAAATTGAACACTGACTTTCCATTTCTCTCTGGTTTAAATATTTTAAATATAGAAAAGCCCTACACAGCCTCATTACATTAGAATATGGCAGATTAATATTCTGCAATTCATTTTAAAATGCATATTTCAAAGTGAAGCAAAAACATCTCTGAACTTAGAGTTTGTTTTTGTTTTGTTTTGTTAAACATCACATCAACATCGCATATACTTACATGATTCTTTATGTTTAAATTCCATATTCTGATAAGATGCAAAAGTTTGGTGTTTAAGAAAGTTTTCTTTACTGGACCTGATAAATTACAATCATATTCTTTGGTTACTTAGTATCTTTTTCTAAAAACTAATAGCACAACACTTGCATCATATTGAGGGTATTGTTTTATTGCTCTTTTTTCTTTAGGAAAGCCTTTAAAAATAATACTAGAAAAACTTTTATTCTGTTAACCAGTATAAAAGCATTTATAAAGATAAATGTGTTTGTTTTGAAATTAGTACACATGCTCTTATAATTCCATTTTCAAACTTAATAAAAGTACTCAAAAACGATAAATAACAGAAGATAAGAACTTTTGAAACTTTTTATGTGATATATAGCTGTTGTTGAAATATTTCAAAAATATGCTTAGGACTTAATTTTTAAAGATGAGACAACAACTCTACAGAGGAACTAAGTGAAGGTCTTAGTGAAAAGTCAAAGAAGGAAAAACAATTTCATAATTAATATATGGTTTTGCAGTGTATCCAATAGTGATTTACATATTAAAATATAACAGCATTCACTTGTATTTTCAGTACTAACTTACTAACTCATCATAAAAATAGGGTTTGACTTCTGGATATAATATATATTCTTTATAAAATAATGCCCCGAATTTTAGATGAGAATTTTTCATTATAAATGTACTTTACAGAACATTCTGACAAAGATTATAATAAATCCTTCTTCAAATTGTACTCTGATGTATCATATATAACAGTGAAGAATGGAACCACACACATACAAAAGAAAAATGAAATATTCATTTTATGTAGTACTTCTACAAATCTCTCTTAACATCTGAAGATATAACTATACTATTTTTAATCAAACACATTAGGTATACAATTATTGCCTTCACTATTGTACTTGAGACTATTTTTTAAAAAGAAAGTCTACTTTCCTTTAAATATGTGGGGAAAATGCCTTTAGAACATACTAAATGAATTCTTTTTCCTATTGAGGTCATATTTAATGAGTTATATTTTTAATCAAATGTCAAAATCTCAGTAGCAGCTAAAGGCATAAATAGGAAATTCCAAAAAATATATCTTCATTGACTTAAAAATTATCAAAATATTACTTCTTTATACAAATGAGAAGCTTTAAATTAAAATTCTAATGACTTATGCCAAAGGTAAAATAATATACATACACAAAAGTATTTTGAATATATATATTTATACTTCAAATCACATAAAAACAAATTAAATTAATAAATGTTTAAATATTAAATGATAATAGTTTATGTTCTAGTTTACTATACACTATTTTGCTAATTATGCATGGGTATTAAATAGAATTATCCAACATAAATTATAAATTTGTAATATATTTATTTTCTAAAATAAGAGAAAACACCTACATAAGTAGAATATAGACTATGAAGCAAAACTCAAATTTTGTTCATGATTTTTCATAACCGGTAATGTAAAAGATCTGTGAAAAATTATCTGAATTGATAAATTTGATCTATAAATTGATACATTTTATGGGGGGCAACAGGAAGATGGTAGCAGAGTAGTAGCAACCTAGGTTCATTTCATGCCATGATCACAACTGGATAACTATCAAATGATATTAAATATCACAGAAATTGAGTTGAAGACTCACAGAACAAACTCAACAGGAGAGAGAAGAGCCTACATCAAAGAAGGTAGAAGTTCAGAAACATTATTTAGGTGAGAAATGGATCCTGGCTGTTGCAGAAGGGAGGGAGTCACAGTCATGGAGGGTGAGAGAAAGAGAGGAGCACACAGGGGAACATACAAGGAGAATGTTTTTCTGAAGCCATTGGCTTAGAAAATAAGAAGGGCTGAATTTCATGAGTTCTTGCAACCAGCCTGGCTTAACGCATGGAGTTTTAAAGGTCAGCTTGTTGGGCTGGAATAGAGCCCAGAGGACACTGTGCTGCTCCTGGAGAGAAGGCAGGCAAACACCCGGAGAAGCCATCATAGAAGTAATCTGAAGAGTGCCTGAGGCACACAGTGAGATTATTTGCTTTTCTCAGAGTGTCCTTGAGAGACAACATTCATGAAGACACCTCTCTGGGAACAAAGGAGCTGGCTAGCACCATTTCCCTTCCCTGGCTGAGGGAACCAGGACAGAACTGGCACTGTCTACCTAACTTGCTTACAAAAACTCCCATTTCCTTGCACTCCAGTGGAACTGAACTCCTCAGTCACTTTTACCTTACTCCTAGCATGGTGGGTTCTCCCACAGAAGATCAGCTTAAATCCCTGATCCCTTTTGCGAGGCTTTGGTTCCAGTTCAGGTGGTGACAGGTCTCATTTCACAAGCAGACTAGAGCATCTAGTTAAAACTTGCCACACTGAGGCCCAGAACAACTCATTACCCACAGCAGGCAAGGATAGCCTCTGTAGATACTGGCTTGAAGGACAGAGAAGCCATAACACAACAGAGTGCACACCACACACCAAAGAATCCCTGAAGCGCCAGACCCTGGGGCTACATGACCTTTTCTTTATAAGGCCATTACTTTCAGGAGCAGGAGACATAACTGGCTTTTCTAATGCACAGAAGAAGGCAGATACCTAGAGAAAATGAGAGGACAGAGGAATTTATTCCAAGTGAAAAAACAAGGCCATAGCCATGGCCATGATCTAATTGAAATAAATATAAATAAGATGCCTGAATAAGAATTTAAAGCAACAATCATAAGGATACTCATTGGGCTTGAGAAAAGAATAAAAGACATCAATGAGACACTTACCATGGAGATGATAGAGTTAAAAAAGAACCAGTCAGAACTGGAGAATATAATAAAGGAGCTTAGAAACATGCTTGATGTAGTGAACATCAGGCTGGAAAAAGCACAGAAATGAATTAATGATCTAGAAGACAAAGTAAGCTATATAAAAGAGAGAAAGAATTATCCAAAATGAGAATAAACTTAGGGAAATCAGAGGTTCCATCAAACATTCTAACATTCATATTATAGGAGTCACAGAGGAAGAGAAAGAAAGGGGGAAGAAAATTTATTTGAAGAAATAACAGCTGGAAACTTTCCTAATCTGGGGAAGGAAACAAACATCCAGATTCAAGAGGCATAGACAACTCCCATCAAAATCAACCAAAGCAGGCCAACACCAAGACATATTGTAATTAAATTTGCAAAATATAAATAATTCTATACATAAAATTATATATATACATATGTGTGTGTGTATACACACACACACACATAATTTTTTAAAGGAAAAAAAAAAAAGCAACAAGACAAAAGACATCATTAACTTACAAGGGAAAATCCATAGGGTAACTGATGACTTTTCAGCAGAAATGTGGTAACCCAGAAAGGAGAGGTATGATACAATCAAAATGATGAACATGAAAAAGTAGCAGCAAAGAATACTCTATCCAGCAAGGCTGTTATTCAAAATAGAAGGAGAAATAAAGAGTTCCCCAGACAAATGAAAACTAGAGTTCATGACCACTTAACCAGCCCTGCTAGACATATCAAAAGGGACCCTTTGAGTGGAAAGGAGAGATCAAAAGTGACAGTATAAATAGAGCAAACACAAAAGCAGTAAAAATGAATATTTCTGTAAAAATCAGTCAAGGAACTCACACCAAAAAAAAGATGTAAAAC
Source organism: Mellivora capensis (assembly GCA_004024625.1). Classification (NCBI taxonomy): domain Eukaryota; kingdom Metazoa; phylum Chordata; class Mammalia; order Carnivora; family Mustelidae; genus Mellivora; species Mellivora capensis. Next base: position 63,626 of record PISX010010177.1, read on the forward strand.
TATATATACAACTGCTCAAAGACAGCATGACAAAATGGATTAAAACACACACACACACACACACACACACACACACACACAAGACCTATTTATATGTTCCATACAAGAGACCCATTTTATACCCAAAGACACCTGCAGGCTGAAAATGAGTGCATACAGAAATATTTATCATGCTAATGGACATAAAAAGAAAGTTAGAGTAGCAATACTTTTATCAGGCAAGATAGATTTAAAACAAAGACTATTACAAGAGACAAAGAAAAGCTCTATATAATAACAGAGGGGACAATCCAACAAGAAGATCTAACAATTGGCCCCAACGTGGGACACCCAAATATATAAATAAATTAATAACAATTGTAAATAAACTAATTGATAATAATACAATAATAGTAAGGGATTTTAACATACCACTTACATCAAAGGCAGATCATCTAAATAGAGAATCAACAAGGCACAATGGCTTGGAATTACAGACCGAAGCTGATGTACTTAACAGAATATTCAGAACATTCCATCCTAAGACAGCAGAATACACATTATTTTCAAGTGCACATGAAATATTCTCCAGAATAAATCACATATTATCACAAAATGGGCCTCTGCAAATACAAAAAGATTGAAGTCATACCATGCAACTTTTCTGGCCACAACCACTATGAAACTAGAAGCAAACCACAAGAAAAAAAATCATGAAAGACCACAAAAGCTGGAGGCTAAACAACATGCTACTAAACAATGAATGGATAAACCAGGAATTCAAAGACAAAATTTAAAAAAAAAAGAAAAGGAGCAAATGAAAGGGAAACATGACAATCCAAAACTTTTGGAATGCAGCAAAGTAATTCTAAGAGGGAAGTATATAACAATACACGTCTTCCTTAAGAAGCAAGAAAAATCTTGAACAAGTAACCTAACCTTATTGTTAAAGATGCTAGAAAAGAACAATAAATAAAGCCTAAAGCTAGCAGAACGAAAGATATAATAAACATTAGAGCAGAAATAAATGATATAGAAGCTAAAAGAAAACAAAAACAAAAACAAAACAGTAGAACAGATCATTGAAACCAGGAGCTGGTTTCTTAAAAAAAAAAAAAAAGTAACAAAAATTAATAAGCTCCTAGCAAGACTTTTTAAAATGAAAAGAAAAATGACTCAAATAAATAAAATCACAAATGAGAGAGGAGAAATAACAACCAATATCACAGATATGCAAAAAATTATAAGAGAACATTTTGAAAAACTATTATGCCGACAAATTGAACAACTTAGAAGAAATGTGTAAATTCTTAGAAACATATAACCTACAAAACTGGAAAAGGAAGGGAGAGAGAATTTGAGTAGACTCATTACCAGCAAAGAAATTGAATAAGTAATCAAAAAAACTCCTAACAACCAAAAGTCCAGGACCAGATGGCTTCACAGATGAATTCTATCAAATATTTAAAGAAGAGCTAATACCTATTCTTCTCAAGCTATTAAAAAAAAAGAGAGAGAGAGAGAAAAGGAAGGAAAACTTCCAAATTAATTCTATGAGGCCAGCATTACCCTGAGGCCAAAACCAGATAAAAGACACCACTAACTATAGGCTAATGTCTCTGATGAACATGGATACAAAATTTCTCAACAAAATACTAGCAAACCAAATCCAACAATACATTAAAAAAACCATTCACCACCATTGCATGGGATTTATTCCTGGGTTGCAGGGGTGATTCAGTATTCACAAATCAATCAATATGATACATCACATTAAAAAAAGAAGGGATAGAAATCATATGATCATTTCAATAGATGCTGAAAAAGCATTTGACAAAGTACAAACAACATCCATTCATGAAAAAACCCTCAACAAAGTATTTTTAGAGGGAATGCACCTCAACATCATAAAGGCCACATATGACAAAACCACGCTAATATCATCTTCAATGGGGAAAAACTGTTTTTTCACAATGGTCAGTACAGAGATGTCCACTCTCAACACTTTTATTGAACATAAATCTTAGCTCCAGCAATCAGCAACATAAAGAAATAAAAACCATTCAAATCAGTAAAAAAGAAGATAAACTTTCACTATTTGCAGATGACATGATACTCTATATAGAAAGCCCAAAAAACATCACTAAAAAACTGCTAGAACTGTTAAGTTCAGTAGTCACAGGATACAAAAGCAATGTACTGAAAAGGATATTATTGAATGCATTGTTACTCTTTTTTTGTGTCTATCTCTGTTTCTCTCCATGTATGTCTCTTTCTATACACATAATATATATAAATATATAACATGCTATATACATATTATACATTTACATATTTAAACATAATAATTACATACTTAAATGTATAATTATACATATATATAGTTGTTAAAGAATAAACTGAGGCATATTAAAATTTTAAGTTTATTTCAGCCAAAATTGATTAAATTGGGCAACATTCAATTTAGTTGATAAAAAGTAGCTCTGAGAAGCTGAACAAGATAAAGATTTTTATAGCTGGAGGGAATGGGAATAAGAAAGTTTTGCAAGGCAAAAAAGTGGGTTAATTATTGCAAGGTTACTTTTCTTTGGTGGAAGATAGGGATCCATTAGGCAGGTTAGTTAAACAGTATTGATCAGATGATTCATGATTGACCGATCTAAGATTCCATTTTTGTGAAAGCCAGAACTATGATTCTCAACTTGGTGTCCTGGGGTATAAGCAACTCCATATGGGCCCTGTTGTCATGTTTTTAACAATGTGTGTGTGTGTGTGTGTGTGTGTGTGTGTGTGTGATGTTTTTTAACCGTTGTAAGATGTTTTCTCTCCTCACATTTTATATATGTTGGTCAATTATTCATGTGGCTTTCTAAGCCACATACTCATATATTCATTTCAATTTGACAAAAAGCACAAATAGATAGACTCCTAAGAGATTTTCCTATCTTCAATGTTTTTTTTTCCATTCACATCACCCTCTTTATTGTCATCAGAGTATTCTTTTTAAAATGCAAATATAAACATGTTCCTACCCATATTATATTATCTTAGTGGCACTTCATCCTCTCCTCACCTTTCAATTTACCACACTTGTCTTTTCTAAAAAACATCAGAAACACCTGAGTTCTCTTCCCATCCTTCCTAAACTTTTCCTTCCACCATGACCTTAAAGATTCAGTAAAAGCAGGCAAGTATGTTCACATTCACCATGTTTTCTTGGCAACACAACTCTACCTTTGCTGTTCTGATGACCTCAAATGTTCATCTTCCAGATTGATTTTTTGTATTATAGTATTTTTTGCTATCTTTAAAATTCAGACAGACATCTCTCTACCAGAATATTGTGCTTGATATACTAAGTATGATTAAATGGTTATTTTTTATTTCAAGATTTAGTTTTATCTTTGATTTTCTGTAGTTTAATATGATAATCCTAGGTATAGTTTTTTTCCCATTTAACCTGCTGAGCTTCCTGGATCTGTCGTCTCCTGTCTGACATTAATTTGGCAGAAATTCAGTCTGTTCCTTTCTCTTCATCTTCTCTTTCTAGTATTTCCATTACCCAATATGTCACACTTTTTGGAGTAATCACACAACTTTTGGATATTCTGTTTCAGTTTTTTCCTGTTGCTTTTCAGTTTTAAAATTTCTATTGACATATCGAGCTCAGAGATTTTTTATCAGCCATAGAAGTCTACTAAAGAGCCCATAAAAGGCATTATTCATTTTAATATAAGGTTTTGATCTCTGGCATTTCTCATTTATTATTCTCAAAATTTCCTCATTTCTGCTTACATTACTCATCTGTTCTTACATGTGTATTTTTTCACTAGAAAACTTAGCATATTTATTATAATTATTTTAAATTGCTGGCCTGATAATTTCAACATTCCTGCCATATCTGTCTTTAAACTTTTTAAATTTATTTTTATTTTTTAATTTTTAGTGTGCCTTAAGTTTTGGGTTGAAAGTATGCTAGTACTGTTTCCTGTGGGAGTTTCTTGTGGGTCTCTACTATGCTAAGTTGTGATTCTCTGCATCCACCTGTTTGTCTTTCAATTTGGTTGGCAGAAATTTGTCTTATAATCTCAATTCTCTGATAAACCCAAGAAAAGTTGTTGATTTTCAATTTGTTCAGTTTTTTGTTTTTTTACTTCTTTTCAAGACAGACTGATGACTTCAGAATTCCTTACATGCTGGAGCCAAAACTAGAAGTAACAGATTTTTTTCAGTGGCTGTCTTATTTATGTCAGTAAATGCATTTATATGATCTTGTTCCTTAGAAAGCTATATGTTACTCTAAAAATTGTCTATATCAATTTTTAATACAATGTGTATTTCTTTTTTCCTACCGAATAATATGTATTTAGAGAGTGGTGATTACATCACTACTCATCCTTCTAACACTAGAAATTAACTCAATATTTGAGTGTTAAATGGTGTTGGAAGTGGATTACAAAGAAGTGATACTTAAAATATCATTTTTGAGGTTTTTAAGCTTAGTTTTGGCTTGGGTATTTGTTAACTTATTTCATACATTTTTATGAACAGGTACTGTTCAGTCAAGGCAGGTTAATTTGTATTACAGAACCAAGAAATCCCCAAATTTCAGCATTTTCAACCAGTTAGGTTCATTTCTTGTTTACATTCATTAGTGGATGTCTGAGGGCTTTGATATATTTGGATTTTAATGAGACTCAACAAGGTGACAGAATCAAACATCAGGTGTATCACATGTGAATAATTTTCCAGCTTATACAGCTTTTTCCTAGAATCAGCATACCTGACAGTTACTTATATTTCTTTGGCCAAAGAAGTCACATGACCATGCATAATTATAAAAGGAGTAAGAACTTGCCAATCTACCACATGCTGTGAAGGAAAAATACATCTTCATTTTTTCCAGTTTATAAAATTTATGTATTAGTGTGTATATTCTAAACTGGTTCTACATAATAAACTGACCCTAGGCTTTGCTATTAAATCTTGAACATCAGTACTCATTTTTTTCATTTTCAAACTTCTTATTATTAGTTAATTTTCTCATTTTAAATATTTTCCTATTTAATGTGTCATGGTAAGAAATATTGACAAAAAAATCTTAAATTGCCCCTTGAGTATATACCTTGTTTTAACCTAAATCTGATAAAATGACAGCTGTTGCCAATAATTTGATTAAAAGTAATTTCAAAATAATTGATAAATAGGTAGTATGCTATCATGGAAAAGAACACTGCAGAAGAAGTCAGAAATGAAAGTGAAGCATTGCACCTAATAATTGAGGGCCCTTGGGCATGTTTTTAACCTTTTAGGATGCCATATTGTTATCTTTATAATAAGACAGTGGATTAAATGATATCTATGGCTCCTTAGCTCTAAAATTCTGATTTATGAGAACTGGTAATGAGGATATATTATATGGCTGCAACTTCCTCCTACCTGCTCTGTTTATAAATTGCCCAGGCATTGAATTCTCAGTATTCCCAAGCCTGCTATCTAACTTTTACCTTTTCTTTGACTAATTAGGCAGATGAAACTAAAATGGATTAGCACAATAGTGCATTTTCATGGTCTGCAGTTGCCAAGAAACACAATATCTGAAAGCATTATCTTTTCATATATTATTTTTAAAAATTCACTAATTAAGAGAATGTGCATTGAATACTTTAGAAATATAATTCAACAAATATCTTTTAAATAATTCCTACCAATTTAGTTATTTTTAAGTTTTTGTATCTATTAAGAATTCATTATACTAAATGTGTGAGTTAGATATTAATGAGATGGTTTTGTACATAATTGTTTTCAAAACGTTTTCTTTTCAAACTTATATAAATAAAAAAAATAAGGGAACATGAGATTGATTTTGGCATCAAAACTTAACGGAAGTGACTCAAAAAATGTATTTTATTTTTTCTTAAGTAATACAATAAGTTTAAGCAAACAAAAGGAAATTGAGAGTTCTATTATTATTATCACTTATGATTGAAGTTTGAAAAGCATATACCAAAGTTTGATTTTAAGATATACCTCACAGAGGGAGACAAGATGGCGGGGAAGTAGGAGGAGGCACCGTTTCAACCTGTACCCTAAAGTGAGCTGATTACCTACCAAAGAACTCCGATCACCCATGAAATCAGCCCGAGATCAGAATTATACACGTCTGGATCTCTACGGGGGCAGAAGATGCCAGTGGGCAGATAAAGCGGAGTGGGAACGTCGGACTAATATTGGAAGATAAACAAAAGGGGGAGGGAGCCACCAGAGGCAACCATTGGAAAGTAATACTCCAATACGATAGTGCCTTGCCTCTGGGGACCAGCATTAACTTGGAGTCTGGTTGAAAGCACTCAAAAAGAGCAAAGGATCACTGGGGGAAATTGAGGGAATCTGGGCGGTTAGGGACAGGGGCTAAGTCCCCAGACTAGGGACAGCTAACCTGGTGCTGAGCCAGAGAGAGTGTGGCGGAGAAACCAAGTCTTGGTCCCGGAGCCGCCCGCACGCCTGAGAACGCGTGGGGTCCTGTAAGGGGCTGGGAGTGTCGCCAGCTGGCAGAAACACAGCCTTTTTGCACTCTTCCATGCGAGTGCCCTGCCGTGCTATCAGAGCCTGAGAAACGTGCGCCCCAAGCTCTTCCCTAAGAGAGGTGCATGCAAACACCAGCCTGGCACTCTCAGTGGTCTCAGACCCCGAAAGACCAGGCACTCCCAGCCCAGGCCAGAGGGAAAATCTCAGTGTGCGATTGCTGCTTGGAACCTCTCTGGCGGTCCAGAGCTGCCCAGACAGCCGCTGCTGCTGTCGTGGTTTTGGTTACAAAGCAGGAGTTCCTGTGTCCCCAGGGACTGTGACTCGGAACTTTTTCTGCCAGTGGCCAAGGGGTAACTTATGTGCTCTGCAGCACCCAGAAGGGAGCAGACTGAGGCTTCTCTCTGAGAGGGAGGTCTGGGTGCAGTTTGCTTTCCTCTAAACCTCCAAAAACCATCAAGAGCTGCCAAGGGGAGAGAAAACAAACGAACAAACATAAAAACCTCCAGAGAACAAAACCTGAAAAACCGATTTCCTCAGAGCTCACCCCGTTGAGGGGAATGGGAGGACTTAACTCAGGGAACATTGCCTGAAAATCCACGTGGCAGTCCCCTACCCCAGAAAACCAACAAGGGGGGGTGGGGGGAGAAAGAAAAAAGAAAAAAACACAACAAAAGAAAAACGAACACTACTTCATAGACACAACATTTATTTTTAATTCGTTCCCACTATCCTGGTTCATTCTTTTTTAAAATATAGACAATTTTTTAACCTATTTACCATCACAGTAAGATGTCCAGTACTTCAAATTTCATTATAACCTTTTAACCTGAACTTTTTATTACATATACCCGTGTTTTTCTTTTACTTTTCTATTTTGTAATTTCTTTTAAATTTTAGCTTAGTTTAGTTTAGTTTATTCCTTTTTTGTATTTTTATTTTTTAGTATTCATATAGAGTTAAACTTCTAGGTAATCCCCTTTCCCCAACCAATGCTACCCCTATAGGTAAAACAATTTTTAATCCCCCTTTATCTTAGGAAAGTTGAGTCCTTTAACAAAGATATCAAGATAGATCCAGGAAGAATCAAAATAACCTTCCTCGCCCACACTGATAATTTACAACCACTCTCCCATCTTTTTTTCCTGCCAGTGTTTCTGTGAATTTGTGTTTGTCCTGATAGTATATAAATCTTACACTTGGGGTTCTTTTTCATGAGGTTCTTTTTTTTTTTTTTTTTTTTTTTTTTTTTTTTTTTTTTTTTTTTTTTTTTTTTTTTTTTTTTTTTTTTTTTTTTGGCTTTTATATATATATTCTTTCTCTTGTCACATACTTTTATCAGTCTTTTTGTTTGTCTGTTTTAGTTTGTATACTTCATAAATCTTACCTTGGGGCCCATTTGGGCTGAGCCTTCTCTTTCATATTCCCTTTTTTTCCCTGTCTCTCTTTCTCTCTCTCTCTTTTTTTCTTTTTTCTTTCATTTGGGTGGGGACTCCTAATTGCTCAGA